>APFE030197507.1:45068-56387 GCA_000404065.3 Pinus taeda | reverse complement strand
CCGCCAATCCCCCGGACGCAAAAGGTTGGGCAATTTCTCCATAAAAATGGGCGGGGTCGGTGATCGAGCGGTGGGTAGTGAACCTGATGTGATGGCATATTAATGAGAGGGGGACCCGCCCATTTATTTAATATATTTAAATAAATTAAGCGCGGGGGGTAAAAAACATTAGAATTTAGGTTTATGGGTTAATTGGCGCCCACTTTATAATGTTTTAATTAAAAAACGTTATAATAGATGTGTTTTGGGCGGAAAGAAGGGGTAAAGGGGTTAATGAGGGCGGGGTTTCGAATTTTTTGACCTTTGACCATAGTTTTTGACCAAAACCATAGTTTTAGGGTGAAAGGGGGGCTAATACTAACCCTTGATAGGTTAATATTTCCCAAGGAAGGGTTATATGGCTATAGTGCTAAGGGGAGGGTATTTATACATATTTTTTGGGAGATTTTTCATAGATTCTAATAGAATTAGGGAAAGGAGGGAGTTAGGGAGCTAAAATAGTACATTAGTGGTTAATATGTCTTTGTGGGGTGAGTGAAGGGGTAAAGACTAAGTTCTAAGAGGTAAAACTTAGGATTTGAAGATAGATGAAATGATAAGAAAGATTTTTTACACAAAAAATGTGGCTTCTTTTCTTGATTAAACTTCATGGTTTGACCCAGTAGTTTTTCATGAAATGAAGTGGAACTGGACACCTGAGCAGATCTCAAGGTCCTTGGGGATGTTAGTAAATGATGTTTGGGGAAAATAGGGGAAATTAGACATGCTTTCAATGTTTTTGTCCTCCACCATCTGCTTTTTGTGCCAATACCCTGAGTGGCATGAGTCTTTGCACTTAATAAGCCAATTGGTGATGGCCCTCCATTTCTGCAACCTTGCACTACTTACCCATCCTAGTAATCCTAACATTTTTTCTTCATTTGAAGTGGGTGCACTTTGAATTAGCAGACCCTGATTGTCCTCTTTTGCTTTTGACTGCCCTCCTATCTAAAAATGTACCCTTATTTCTTCCAAGGACCCAGATTAAGCAATTGGGCACCTTTATTTCTCTACCTAGCTAGTCATCTGCCAAGCTTGAGCTGTTTGGACAGGAAACATTCTCTATTCTGCAACAAGCAATTTAAACATGGCATGGTTCAATTTAGACTATTGTGTCATCCATCAAGTATGAGTAGCAGTAGTATTTGCAGAGTATGATACTGCCCAAAAGATAGTAGTGGCATTTTGACTGGCCACTTTCCTGGTCTTTAGTTTGGGGTTCATTTTCACTTTTCTCTTTGACCATTTGATTTTCTTGCCTTTTGATTATTCTTTTAAGGCATACCCTCTTTTCATTTTTTAATTTTCATAGCATGTACACCAAATATGGAACCTTTGCACCTTGCAATGATGAACATATTTAGCTCTTCCACTGTCAATCATGAAAGCTAAAACCTATTGGTATAGGAACCTAACACAATACATGACCAATGGAGGACAATACGGGCAATACATGAGAAAATTGAACTAATAGGCATAGCTCATATTGAAGTACAAAAGGCTAGAATAGTACTGGGAATCATTCCTGAGCAGGCCAATAAAATGATACATTTCCTCAATACTCACACTAAGGAGGAATTGGCAGCACTGGAAATAAATAGCAGAACAGACACTATCCTGATAGCCAAAAAAGTGCTGACTTTAAGAAATTTCACTCAAACTCTAGAAAGGAAATGTCAGGATATGAAGGCAGAAATAGATGAATTCAGGGCAAAGATAACAGCATTGCAAGATAAAGGATTGCCTAGCCTAGTGACTGGTACTGGACAGCTGTTGTCATATGATCAATACATCACAAGGATCAACAACTATGTTGAAAATCAGATTACAACATCCACCAGCTCCACAGAAGAAGCAGGGCCTCCCTCGGGGCAGTCTCTGTATGACAAATTAGAGAATTTATTTTTTATTGAGCATGAGATTAATCATCTGTTTGAAGTGCCTCCAAATTTCTACAGATATACTGAAGCAGATGAAAGGCTTATAAAAATAAGGAGGCATCAACTACCTCCAGCTGATTGGTGGCAGGAAATGTTGGAAGTACTGCCCAGGTGATCCATCTATATTATTCCTTTTTTGTGAAAATTCAGATCTCAGTCACAGTACAGGTCAGCAGAGAATCAAGCACGCAGATATCACAGCAAGCATCCATACAGTGACTCATCAAAGCACTCAGACAACAGGCTCAATAAACACAGATTTAAAGACACAGCTACAGCCAACTTTGTTGATCCAAAAAAGTCAAAAATTGTCTGACAGAAAGACAGCTGCCATATCAACATTAATTGCTATAGTTATTTCTTTCATTTACATTTTGTAAAAGAGTTGGTGGTGTAATTTATTGCACAATAACTCACTATATAGATATTTTGTATCCTATTTTTGTATATATATCCCCTCATAGAACGTATTGAGAGTCGGTTGTAGAGAAACTCTCTCAGAAGAGCTGCATTGTATATCTCAGACTTTTTGCTAATACAAATTGCTGGTGGAGTTCCTGGTTCCTATACTGTCTGAAGGTGGAAATGAAGGACTGTGTTATGTTGCAGAATTCCTGTGTCAGTAGTACACAGTCATGAACTCCATTGCCCAATGGCCCAAACTGTTCTGTAACTTATATCTCAGCTCTGTTTGAATTCACCA
Organism: Pinus taeda; assembly: GCA_000404065.3. Taxonomy (NCBI): domain Eukaryota; kingdom Viridiplantae; phylum Streptophyta; class Pinopsida; order Pinales; family Pinaceae; genus Pinus; species Pinus taeda. Next base: position 53,705 of record APFE030197507.1, on the reverse strand, counting down.
ACCAACCAAATTTAAAACAAAATCAGCACACCGTAACTAGCCTAAACTCACCCACCAACAAACCTAAATTATAAAGAGAGATCCCTCTCTGGTTGCAGGTAGGCTAGGACCTGTAACTAAAATACTGGTTAGTGGTTACCTCGACTGTATTCCCTTTAGGAAGCAGGGAACAACCTGAGTGATAACACCATAATTTGCACCTAGTTTGACACCTCCCTTTGCACCCTTTTTTGTTTCTAAATTTGCGTCCATGATTGCATCCTTATATACATCTAGGTTTTCATTGACTTTTACATCTATTTTTAATCCCTTTTTATATCCACTTTTGCGTCAATATTTGCATAAGGTTTTGTGTCTCGTATTGCATCTACTTTGTTAGCACCTAAATCCACCTTAGGCTGAAGGAAGGCAAAATTCAGGGTAACCACAAACCACACTCAGTCTGGTAGCTAGCCCTACCAGAAAAAGAGAGGGCTCTCTCCGAGTCACGCTCAGTGAATAGATAAACGATATGGTCTGAGATGAATTACAGTGAAATATTGATTTTAGGCTAGTAAATAGATATGGAAACAAGAAAGCAATTTTTTATAAATGACCGAGTTTCTCGGATATATGGGACCAATGAACAGTATGAACAGAGAATTTAACCCAAAGGCACAGATTATTTCATGAGGAAAGACAGGCAGAAAGTCTAGCAATTAAATTTGAGATAATGTGGAACAGAAATATTGTTTAAGAGGGTGAAAAGGGCATAAACACATGAATCCTTTTCAACAGAAGAAGAACACATAACGTGAAACTTTCCCACAGGAAGAGCAATAAATATGAATTCTACCTTATCTTACTTAGAAAATTTCACTGGAAATGAATATGAATCCATTGTGAAACATAATGAAATACATATGAAACATAAAGAGAACACATTTCCTACACTCACACCACAAGAACCTCATGAACTAGAGCCACTGCCTTTCATTAATTCTCTGTCAAAATATACAGTGAAAAACTGAGTTTCTCTCCCACAGTCTCCCAGAAATTACAACCAACCAACCCTTTGCAAATGGTTTGCATACAATAAATAGACTATGCCATTAGGAAATAGAACGACCAAGAGTTGGGGAGTTTTTTAAATCATTACAAAGTGGAAGTGGAAAGCCAACCATTAGTTACAAGTGTAGCATTACAAAAATGACAAATGGGTTGGGTGACTGCTCGCCTTCCTTTGCCACTTGGATAGAAGCCAACCTTTAGTGTAAATACTTTAATTTTTTCCTTAGGTGCTGAAAAAAGTGTAGTGTAGACGAGTGGGCCCACTTGGAGAAAGTCGCGAATTGAAATGTCGTAAAGCGGAAGTGATTTTGGCCTTTTTCTCTATATGCGTCGCGCCCAAATCTATATGCACCGCACCACTTTGGAGGTTGTTTTAAGGTACCTTCAGGAGTCCAAATTGTGCCCAAGTGTGCTTGTTGGAAAGTGTGGTCTGTCTACTTTCCAACCCAAGTAGAATGTCTGAATTTGGTGCTCATTTGCCCCTCCAAAACTTCATTCTCCCAAGACTACTTCCTGTGTGTCAAAATAGCGGTAGAGAGGTCATTGTTTGAGTGTTTTTGACCTCCTAGAGACTCAAAACGTGCCCAAACTTCTTGTCCATGCACCATAAGGCATGATTTTTATGTTGAATCTAGAAATGCAAGCCATTTATGATTTGGAGCTCCCAATCCTAAGCGTCGCGGCAGTGGCGCGACACACAGGGAGAAAAAACCTGTGTTGTGCCCAAAAATTTGTCATGTGACCAAAATTGTCCCAAATTTCTTGAAATTCAGGTTGGAGATCCCCTATGAAGTGCTATGCTAGGCCATAGAGGCTTTAGCCAAGATTCGAACCCGATCTTGCTCTTTTTGTCTCTTTTGCCTTTTTGTTGCTTTGCTCAATTTCGCCTTCAAACTCCTTATTTGAGCCTTTGAACTCATGTTCTGTGCCCTGTAATGATAAACCATCCACCTCAGTATGGTTTTGTCCTTGTCGGCCTTCTCTAACAGTCTCTCAAGGTGGATGTTGATACGCTCGAGCCAAGACTCTTGGTCATTGTTAATCTCTTGCTCCAATGGAGTGAGCTCAACCCTCCTATGTTGGGCAGCTTGGCGATTCTCACGGATGTTTTGCAGCTCCATGATCTCATGCTGGTCCTCAAGCTATTTTTTCCTCTGCTCCAAATACCTGATAATCCATTTGGCCCTCTCCAAATTGAGCAACAAGTCTTGGATCTCCTTTTTCTGCTCCTGGATGGTCCTCGTAAGTTTGGCACTCTCCACATTTGTATCATCATCATGAATGAGGATGAAGTCGGCCTCTCATTCACCTAATGGTCCCTCGTCATGCATGGGCCTCTTGCCCTTTTCCTATACCTGTGTTGTCGATGTCGGAAGTGAGGCCCCTTCCACCCCGGGTGGAGATAACACTCACTTTGCAGCTGCAAACAAATGTCTACTACCTCTCTGATAGGTGATGAATACTAGCATAGTAGTGGTCTCATGGCACTCATACTGATGAGAAGGACCACCTATCTCATGTTCACCCTCTGATAATACCTGTGAAGTGCTGAAGAGGTCACGGGAGATGAAGTCATCCCAAGTAATGCCCTGCAATCTCAACTGATGATCCACCAAAATCTTAATAAGAGCAAAGTGATAAACATTGTTAAGTTGCTACTGAGGGGTCTTGTGCTGCATGAAGTTGTTCATCCTCTCTATGTTCCTGCAAATGAAATATGGGATGTTCATCATCCGTACCCTGGTAAAGTGCATGAGCAACCTGATGTGATAGGCATATAGATGAGAGAACCTCCCCTCACAACTGAAATATTTCATGATCAATTTCATGAGTGGAGCATATTCATCTTTCAAATATCTGAATGGAAAGACTCTTTGGAGTTGCCTCAAGAAACTGACCTTAATGTAAGGCTCATAATGTTTCATATAAATTTTTTGTTTCTTGTGCCACTGTTCTCCAACATTTGGTATGTCGGTTGCTAATGAGACAGTTTCGAGTGCCAGTGTGAAGGTGACCCCAACCAAGATAGAGTGATCTCCATGTAGGTGAAGCACAAAAAGATGGGCCAACTCATGATGAACTCAAACACTAGCTACCTTTTGACAAAACTCAAAACATGATAGATGCTGGAAACATGACATAGCAAGAGGGTAGACCTGCAATTCAGTGAGGGTAGTTGGCTCATCCCTAACATGTTTGCCACTTTTGTGATGTCTCCGGGGATCCTATTCTTCTGAGGATTAATCACTTTGTGTTTCCATCTCATACTCTGATGAATGCTCAGATGCCATGACTGTTGTATGTGTACTGTGCTTGTACTGCCCTTTGATGATGGTATGAAACTAGGTGTTGTTGTGATATCTGTCAATTTGAAGGGTTTCCAAACGATTTGATGCAATTGGGAACAATTTCGGGCCTCTCTGGGTGTACGCCGTGTAGCAAACCCAGTGCGCCATGCTCGGTATATGTGTTGCGCCTGTGTTAACTTTACACTGTGGGGTCGCGCTCTGTGCGCCGCGCTCTTTATATGTGCCCTGCCCCTCTGTGTGTGCGCCGTGCTCTTGAAAACGACTCCAAACTTACTTCAAATGCATGCAAGTTCTCCCAATGACTTTGCAATGCTTCTCTATAACCTTGATTTGCATAATGACTCTGTTATTTGTGGAGACTTCTATATAAAGGCATTTGGAGTCATGGGTTAAATTGTTTCTTCTTCAAAACCCACTTAGCTAATGCTTTTGTTTTGACACTTTTCACTGATTTAATTCAACACTGAATTTCACTTTTCCCTTTGAATTTTTAGCTAGAATGATGAAATTTTCAGCACTTTTTTGCAGGGGTTGTTGACATGGCATTTGACCAAGGAAACCATGACTGCACCTGAAGAAATCAACTAGAGACTTTTTGTTTTTTTTAAACTTATCAGAAATGACACACTATTTGACTTTTCTTCAAAACAGAGTTTTGAAGAATAGTTGTAATCTGTCAACATGACGATGAAAATATATGAATCATAACTTTGTAAGGGCCTCCCTCTGGCTTGCATGGCTTTATTGGTCATGTTTGAAGACCAAATTGACTAATCCCTAGACCTAAAGGCTGAAAATGACTCTCGTCCATTAAAAGATCGAACATTAACTGTCATGGACTTTAATAAGCATTGATGAGAAAACCTAAGCCAGCAGGTGCAAGACATGAGGGGTAATGAATGACAAGACCCTTCCGTCAGATTATGGCATGCCCCTAGCGGAATGCAGCTGAGTGGATGGAGTGAGATACCTAAAAATGAAATGCAGAACGAGTTTTGATCTCTGACGGAGGACTAACAAGACCGACTCTAACATACTTTTGCATAGAATTTTGTTGCATCAAATTTTGCATCATATTTTACATTCATTGTTGCACCCATGTTTACATCCACTTTTGTTGTGACACAATTTGTGCCATGTTTTGTACTTACTATTGTACCCATGTTTTCTTCCAATTTTGCATCCATCTTCACATCCTCTTTTGCATAAAATATTGCATCTATTTTTGCATCCACTTTTGTGTTGGGTTTTGCATCTCATTTTGTATCTTTTTTTGCATGTAATTCCATTGCATCCATATTTTGCATCCAATTTTGTTTCTCATGTTGCACCCGTGTTTGCATGCACTTTTACATCCCTTATAGCATCTTGTCTTGCATCTAAGTTTGCATCTTTTTTTGTCTATTATTACATCCACTTTCTCATCCACTTTTTCTATGCTATGATTTGTGCCGTATCTTATGCCTATCATTGCAAACCACATTTTCTTCCACTATTGCATCCACATTTGCATCCTCTTTTATGTCCAAGTTTGCATCAAATGTTTTTTATGTTTTTTGCATCCCATTTCGAATCTACTTTTACATCCACTTTTGATTCATCCAATTTTGCAACTAATTTTGTGTTCACTATTGCACCCATGTTTGGCCCATGTTTACATCCCTTTTTTCATCCAATTTTTCCTCCCTTTTGCATTCAAGTTTGTGTCTTTTTTTTTTTCATTCATTGTAGTATCCATATTTGTTTCACCACAATTCATGCTAAGTTTTATGCCTACTATTGTGCCCATGTTTTCTTCCACTTTTTCATCCATGTTTGAATCCTATTTTGTGTTCAAGTTTGCATCAACTATTGCATCTACTTTTTCATCCACTTTTCTATCAAATTTTCTGTCTTGGTCTGCATCAACTTATGTTGTGTCCACTGTTCAACCCCCATTTTTTTTATTCACTTTTGCATCCCTTTCCCAACACACATCATATTTTTTGCATTGATGATATTTCTTATGACATTGAGAATTATGAACAACTGATGGCAATGTCAAAAATTATAATGATGATGATAATGAAGATGATGATGATGACAAAAATTGTGATTGTTATGATAATGACAATGATGATAAAGACAATGGGAGTTACAATGACAATTATGAGGATGATGATAATAACCTTGGCCATTCTTCCCAATTTTTCAATGTTCTCATGGTCAAAATCATAATAATTATCTTTGGCAACCCCTTCCAAGTCATCATCATCTGATCATCATTATCATTATTTTCATCTTGGTCATCATCAAGAACAATAATGACATGAATGATGATTATGATGTTCATGATGAAGATGACAACAATTATGATAAAAATTATATTCGTTATGATGATGGGGATGATGACAATTATAATGACGATGATAATGGTAGTAATGATGATGATCATCGATCATCTCTAAAAAATAAAGTTGTTATTTTTATTGCATAGATCATGTGTCCTAACAACCATTTTCGAGCACTCGTAACATTTTTTAGGTTGATGATATTTCTTATGATGCCTATAATTATGAACAATTGATGACAATATCCATAATCATGATGATGATGATGATGACATGAATGGTGATTATGATCATAATGAAATGATGACAATAATGATGACATTGATGGTGGTGATGATGGCAATAATGAAGATGATGACCCTCCCTCTAAACTAGGGAGGTACTCATAATGAGACAAAAAAATAATCTCAAGTTGAAATATTCATATAAGAAGGGATTTGGATTGATAAGCATCAATGATGATTTACATCATCATAGCCAACATTGTCAAAATAGTAAGGCCTTGACTAACAAATTTATCTCTCCATTAGATCAGAGCACAATGTTGGGAGGCATAAATTTGAACACCACTGCCTCTCTAGGCACTAACCCCACTAGAATGTTCACCAGGTATGTCCTCACATGATCATTTCCTAATCCACTATCATAATATTTGACACCAGGAAATGTCAATCCTCATGACTATTCTTATCTTGGATTAATGTACTTGACTTATGGCGATTAGTCCTAGTCAAAGCCTAAATTCTCAAAGAATATTGGTCCCAGATGTTTATCCGATCCACCATTCTCCCTACTGGTGTCTTTACTAGGCTTATGATTGTTAGTCCTGGCCATAGTACATGACACGTGGATAATATGGTTTCTACCCTCACTCCCTCTCAACTAGAGAGGAGACATCCACAACCATAAGATTTTCTCAAGAATACCCATCATTTTCATAGAGAATTACATCATTAATTTGTTTTCATCACATGATGCCTTTATGATTAAGCATTCATAGATTTGTGGCAAAATATTTCCCCTTTTTTCATTTGTGATGAAATAAAATCAAAAAGTGATAGCCAAAATCATTAAAGATACACTATATTGATTTATCTAAGTCTAAAATCTAAGGTTGAAGTGAAAATTCATGTAAATCTTATATCTATGAGTTGTGCCAAACTTATGAAAACCTTATTCCTTAAGTCCTATATTTAAGAAAATGAAAAAGAAAGAAAAATAAGGGCCAATGAATGGTAACTCATGTATTCTCTCCCTCTTTGGAAAATATATGAATATATACACTCCTAGTCACACTTGATCACATGTTTGTGATGGTTAAATCATGAATTCCTCTTTTCTCCTTGCATTTTCACTTCATCATTTAAGCACCTAATTGAGGATCTAGGGAATGTCTGTTGTCTATCGCTTTCATGTCTACTCTTGGTTTACTTATGTCACACTACTATCAATTTATGTGACGGAGTGAAATAAATAAGTTTGTGGAGTTATTAGAGCGGCGTATTAAGTTAGTCACCACACACACACATGTATTACATCTCATTAATCCACATGTGTGGGTTGGAGACTCATTTCTTGACAATTTTAATGGAGACTACTTTATGGCTTTAATGGTATAGCTTACAAAATATCTTGTTGAACATTGCGATTCATCCTTTCTTTTCCTTGAGACACTTGATAATATTGAAGTCACTCCCAATAATCCATGGAGATGGGGAGTATAAATTACTTGCGCTAGAAATAGAGGTTTTCCATTTGCGAAATTGGAGTCATAGACATTGGATACATGGTAGTAGTCCTCGACGTAAATTAACTAAAATTGTATTGTCATAATGTAAAAAGAGGTAAACATATTGGTAACCTTGATGTCTTGATGATTTCAAATAATAACCATTCCACCCATGTATCTCTAAGCATCAATCACTACTACTTGGAAATTCCTCCCCCATTTTCTATTATACGAGGTAGAACCTCACTTAATATTTTTGCTTCTTATATCAACATTATTGATGGGTGCTTTGCGTACCATTTTTATTTTAGGAGTTTTTTTTTTCCTTTACTCTTGAGGCCCCTCATGTTCCATGAGACTATTTTTGTCGAGAATTTACATAGAAAGGAAGTATAGTGTGACTAAAAAAAACATGTCTCAAGATTTAAGTGCTTGGACAATTCCACTTCATGACTCCTATATTTCCTTAACTTGGGACCGAATGGTGAACATGATGACCTTAAGGGAAATTGACCAATGAAAATCTAAAAAAGAGGTGTCTTTTGACTTTATCACATACAATTTAATATACTAAAAAAGATAACCATAACAATTTCATCAATCAATGAATCATTAAAAAAAATATCCAAAACAATTTCATCAAGCAATGAATCATTGCATTATAAAATACAATCTATAAACATTTTGGGAACGTTTTGATAAAACATGCTCAAAAACCAACATATTTAATATTAATATTTAACAATAATATGGACAATAACACATTTTGATAAATTAAATAACATTTTCTCAAGCCTAAAAAATCCCACTAACAGAAAACTATAAAGCATGCAACTAATGGAAGTGACCACTCAAGGCCACCATAAGATAATTAATCTATTAAGACCAAGATTAATGGGGACAAAGATCTACAAAGGACAAAGGCAAACCTATTTTAAGTTTATTGTTTTATTAGCCTAGTTCAAGATGAACATTTCAAGATATCATGAAGAACATAACTAGTTTTATTGCATCAAGAAAACCCAAGCACATTCTATAACTTAGCAAGGAAGATATGTATAACACCCATCTCAGCGACACAACACATGGCATTGAGTTACTTTTTTTATATATAATTTAAACTCCTATCATAAAATCACAAATTTAGCATGAATGGAATGTTTAAAATCAATTTTTGTAAAAACAAAATATATTTTTTCTTAATGAAAAAAAAAAAACC
>APFE030197507.1:6884-45058 GCA_000404065.3 Pinus taeda | reverse complement strand
ATATTTTTTTAGAAAATAAAAAAAAATACTATAACTAAATATATATTAAAAAAAACTAAAACATAAGCAAACTAGAATTTGAATTTGACACTGTTGTTCACTTTCGGAAACTCATATGGTGGAATGTGATCTCTTCATCCTCATCTTTAGCTTTTTGCTAAAAAATAAAGGCATACAAAAGTGTGAAAGAGCCATAAATCATCGGGAAGAGTTTTCCTAAGCACAAAAGCATCTAAAAGGTGGAAAAGGCCATTTTTATATGAGGAAACATTATTCACCCAAAAGATTTTTCCCAAATTGAACTAATGAGGAATTTGGGAAATCTTCATAGCCTTCACTTTCCTATATATTGGAGGCTTGGCCATTGAAAAAATGATGGGAATTCTTGTATTGTCACACTGCTGAGATCTATCTTGAGAGGGAGAGTTTTTGAGCTACGAGTTGGGGGAGGTGTTGTTGCAACTACATCTGATTGTTGTAACTTTCCTTCAACTCCTTTATTCATATATATCAGTTGTTCTTCCTTCCATATGTTTCTATTCATTCTTTACTTCTTCTATTTAACTAATGGATGTATGGAATTTTGGTTTGTATTTATTTATTCACTAATATTTATATGTTTCTAATAGTTTCGATTATCAAGATATTATACTGTGAAGGTTGCTTTATTCTCTCTCTTATGTCTAGGATCAAGCTTTGGAGCTAGCTAGGAGCACTTCCTAGCTATACTAAAAACTCCAAGAAGACCTGCATGCGAGGACTCACAAGAATTCATTCTCTTTTTTTTAATCTATACTCTACATCTTGATCTACTAAGAATCCTAAGCCTTAGAGCAACCTTTCTCTTAATTGGTTTGTCCTAGGTTTCCGGGATAAACTGAGAGGGTTTTATTTTCATCTAACCATGCATTAAATCCTAGAAAAATGATATTTAGAAACTTTAATATATTTCAATATGTAAATGAAATTAGTAAAATGAACCCATAGAGGGGGTTATAAATGGACATAAAAGTAAAACTCTAAACAAGAAGCCAAAAGTGGATTTAACCATGGATGCAAATTTGGGTGTAGAATTGGATGTTCAACTAGCCATCAAAACAAGATGCAAACATTGACAGAAAAAGGGTTTTAAGGTAAAATTAAAAAGTGGTGCAACACTAGACATAAAGAAGGGAACGAAATAGGGCATATGAAAGGATACCGAATTGGGTGCAAACAAGGATGCAAAAATGCACACCAAAATGAGGATTCAAAGAATGGTGTAAAATTATGATGAAAAAGGATCTAAGAAAAGACACAAAACAAGATGCAAAATGGGACTAAAAAAGGGTGAAACCAAGGATGTCAAAAATGATGCATAACTAGATGAAAATTCAAACTAAAATCTAGGTGTAAAATGAGATGCAAATGTTGACACAAAATGTGGCAGAAAAAAGGATGCAAACTTTGAAGCCAAAAAGGATGAAAAACTAGATACCAAAAAGGATGCAAATTTGGACATAAAAAATGGTGCAAAATTGAACACAAAAGAAGAAAAGATGGTGCAAAAATGGGCATAAAAATGGCTCAAATTTGGATGCAAATTGAGATGCAACATTGGATGTAAAATGAGGTGCAACAAATCATTCAAAACTTGGTGCAAAAAAAATGCAAAAGTAGACGAAAAAATGGCTCAAAATTGAACGTAACAATAGACACAAAATGGGATGCAAAGGTGGATGCAACATCTGGTTCAACATAGGATGAAAATTTAGATGCTCAAAATGATGCAAAATTGGAGGCAAGAAATGGTGTTAAAAATGATGCTAAATTGGATGCAAAAAATCATGCAAAATTAAATGCAAAATATGGTGCAAAATAGGATGCAAAAAAGGGAGATAAATAAAACGCAAAAGTGGATGAAAAAAATGGTGCAAAAATGCATGCAAAATTTGGCACTAAATCAGATTCAACATATGGTGCAAAATTGGATGGAAAAATGGTGTAAAAAAAGGTAGAAAAACTGACACAAAAATAGATGTAAAAATAAGTACAAAATTAGAAGCAAAAAATGGCATAAGACCAGACGCAAAAGTTGGCATAAACTGGATGTAAAAAAAGGCATTAAATCAGATGCCAAAGATGGTGTAAAAATTGATGCAAATTATGACACAAAACTAGAAGCAAAGAATGCCACAAAAGAGGAAACAAAAAATGATGCAAAAATAGATGCAAAAAATGGCACAAAACTAGAAGCAAAACCTATTGTAAAACCAAATGAAAATCTAGGTGCAAAATGTGATGCAAAAAATGATGGAAAATTTGGCATAAAAAAAGATGAAAAATTTGGTGCAAAAAAGGACACTTTAAAAATTGTACAATAGAGCCAGATTTAGTGCCAAGCTGCTCACCGCAACTGAGAAAAAAAATGCACTAAAATCTGGTGCTAAATCTGGCGCAAATTGCCTGTTTTGTTGTATAGTTTCTCCTTGGAGATATAACAATGCTGGCCGCCAATATGGCACAGGGTGGATCTAGTGTCATAATAAATCATCCTGAAATAGATGTCTCCAAAGAACAATATCGCATCTTGGGAAAGGAAATAAGACTGAATGATGCAAGCCTCTACCCAAGGTCTTGATTCGACTTCATCGAACAACATAGATCGGTACATGTGATAATATGTGTTGACGTTGAACATGCATGAAATCATATGATTACCAGCCAATAATGGAGGTTGTTAACAGATGTGATGAAGGCCACCGATAATGGTGATGGTCTCCAAGATGCACAGTGTAAACTAACAAGTGTGAAATTTTTTTTATCGCGAACACTTGTAGAATCCCTTAACTAGGAGCCAATAATGAAAACCCATGATCAAACAAAAAGTAACCTAGCACTAATGTTTGCAAGCACCAAGGCACTGAATTTGTTTCTGGGTTATCTTCCTAGATAAAGTGTTGAAGTCAATAGGAAGAAACCTGTCGAAAGGTAGGCAATGACGTGTCCTACATCAGTCGACACGAAACCTGACAATGATGATTTTTTTTTTTGAAGAATATTTTGAACTTTTGGGTTTGAACAACGGAGGGCATGATGAAAGGATATGTAGGATTGGTTGATAGAGGAGACAAATGGGAACCCTTGAACAATAGAGGGCACGACAAAGGTTTTAACCAGACAACACTAGACTCATGAACACTACAGAGTGTTTAAGATAGAGAGATGCAATTACATCAGGGTATGTAGGCTAAAAACTCATAGGTTGGTAGGGTTCATATTGAGAGAGGCTATCAAAATGACAGTTTATCTGAGGGAATTCCATGTTCAAGGGAACGAATGCTGTCAAACCATGCTTTTGAATACAGGATACAATTGTATTGTCCACTTTTCCCGTCTGATTTTTTAATGAGTCCAGATGGGTAAACTCATTGATCTTTTCATGTTTAAAGATTCTAAAAATGATCACAAAAAGAACGACTCTTTGCCCTATCTCATTAGTTTAATGAGTCCAGACAAGCAAACTCATCGATTTTTTCATCTTTTAAGAGTCTGAAAAGTATTGTAAAAAGAACGACTCTATATCTTGTCTGTGTATTTAAAGAGTCCAGACTAGACAACTCGGTGGTATTTTCATATTTAGAGAGTCTGAAAAGATTGTAAAGAAAGACTCCATGGTGGTCCCTTTGTCATAGTTGTTAACCGGCGGCGACAAAATTTTAATAGTATACCTAGATCAGTTACTTTTTTGTATTTTAATCTCTTGAACCTAGATAAAGAGAAACCTTTTTCCAACAGATGTCGAGCTCATTTTGTTACGAGTACGAGGCGACAGGCTAAACTCGTGTATTTTTGTGACACTTTAACGAGCTCAGTAACAAAAACTAGGGATTTTTCATTTTTTAACGAGCAAGAAAAAAGTACCTAAAATAATGCTTGGGTCATCTTTAACATGTTTAACGAGTAGCAAGACACAGCTCAGGATTTTTTCAGTGTAAAGAGTGAGAGAAAAGTGCCTAAAAAGGATGCTCCATTAGTCTTGTTCAGTTTATGAGCTTGAACAAGATAAAAAAAGAGGTGCTCAGAGCATCGTTTGCATATATTTAACGAGTGAAAATGATGAAAAACTCAGGGAAGTTTATATTGTTTAAAGAGAAATAAAATATCCCTAAAATTTCTTTACTGATTGTGGTATGGATGTTTAACGAGCCCTACTACAAAAACTCGGTGATGTTTATATTTTTAAAGAGCAATAAAATGTCTCTAAAAGTGCTTTTCCATTGTTAGATAGGTTTTAACGAATTAACGATGAAAACTCGGGGATGTTTATATTTTTTAAAGAGCAATAAAATATCCCTAACAGTGCTCTATCCCTCTTTGTAGTAGTTTAACAAGCCCAAAGAAGAAGACTCGAGGTTTTTTGGATTAACGAGCAAGACAAATACCATAAAACGAATGCTCGATCTTTCTCGATCTCATGCTTGACATTAGAAGGGTCTATGCCATGCATTTCCTCATAAGACAAAGGAAAAACATCGCGAAAGTCCCTAAACGGGTAGCTGAAGCTCACAATTTCCTTAGGATTGTGATTGGCTCCACTCTGTATGTTTTTCACGATGCTTGTCATGACAGAAATATCAGGGAGCAATGCTTGTGAAATATTGCCCCTGTTTCCTTCCGAGTCCAAAAGTTGGATAGTTGCATATGGTGAGGAAATGATTTGTTGTGCATCAAGTGACAGGATTTGAAGAGGCATCATGTTTGAATTAGATATCGAAACATGAAAGTGAAAATCCTCCCAAGGTCGCTCTTCTAACCTCGTGATCTCTCTAATAGCTTCGTCCCTTGGTAGGACTTGATTGAGTGGATCGAAAGAAAGACCGGTTATGGGAGGGGTAGTGGTATCATTGGCCAAAAACAAAGTGACGAGAGATTCAGATGCAATTTGAATGGCTTCACAGGCTAATTCAGCTGGTGACAACAACATTTGTACTCCGTATGTGTCAATGTCTGAAGGAGCTGGTAGGATCCATGGATTGGTCTATTCATGAGGAATAGATGAAAGCATATTGACCATCTGTGAAACCTTCGGTGGCTGAAGAGGGAAACAACCCATGAGGAAAGAAGCCTTTAGTAGATTGGTACCTATACTGACGTAACTGTTAGTTCCATCTCCTACTAGGGGTATGTAGCCACTTGGTAATGGTGAATAATCACGGGTGAAGAAAGACAACTGATCTACTATAATAACCTTTCCATCCAATGGAAATTGGATGATGTGAAAGATAGTAGATACGATGGATGTTATGGCATATTTCCAACTGCGACCCAGCAATAGATTATAGTAGAGATCCTTGTTCACGACTTCTACATCCACTGTTACTTCTTTCCCAGCCAAAGTGATGGGAAAACTAGATAAGTATCCTTTTGGGTCAAGGGTGTGACCGTTAAATGCTTTAAGGAAGTTTGACAAGTTCAAGCACCTTCGTCAATGACAGTTCAGTGTACACCTTTACCTTCTGAAGTGATATGCACCTGAAATGCAAGCTGGTGGGAAAGGGGAGGTTTACACTTGTCCATGTTGAAAATAGCAAGCATGGATTCCGTAGGGTCAATACCCCTGATAACCAAAAGCAAAGCTTTCCTTTCGCTAGGGCATGTTTGTAAGACTTCGAGCACTGACATAGTCGATGGCGCTTGTGCCAAATCCTCTACAATGTTGTAGTGTTGGGCAGCACATGCAGATGTGTTGTGCATTGTGTGTCGAAGTGCCCCCTTGGGGGGTCGAATTACAAAGTCCTCAACCAGCCTTTCGATATGAAAATCGTTGGGCGGTGATGGGTTTTGACCTGTGGATGGTTCCATTGTGGGAGTGGCAGGAGCTCGATAAGATTTGGCTCTTGTGGCTAGTTCTACTATTTCAAATGTGTAAACAGTAGAACTTCCTTCACCAGCTGAAGGATGTTGCGAACCATTGCTGCCCCCTGATGTGGGTGGCGGTTGGTTGGCAACGAGATGTTGCTGCTATTGAGTAGGAAACGTATTTCTAAGGAAGCAGGTGCCTTACTAGAATCTTTCTTAGTAAGGTAATCCATGCATTTTTGAAGACACGAACAATGCCAAGTTACGTGTTCTTCAAGACAGAGTTTGCATGAATAGTTGATGCCTTTATCCTTTTCCGCATCAGTAGGTGCAACGGCCTTCTGTTTCAGGTTGGGCTGCTTAGATGACTGCTCCTCAGAAGGAGCCATCTTGTTCTTATTCTTCTTGTTCTTGCTACCGGATTTCTTTGTAGACTACACAGAATTAACCGTGGTGGCAGGAAGAGTAGTCGCTTTGTTAGAGGGGTCCACTACAATCTTGGAAATGGAACCACTAAGTTGTTTTATAGTGACCGCGAAGGTTGCACCGACGATCCCGTTGGCGTGCGCTCTAGGGTGCTGAGTAGTGGGAGGATTGGGGTTACCAGGAGCATAGGGGATAATGTCGTAGAGAGTGCCAGACTATGAATAAATCAAATCTAAGTGTTGGGCATGACATATGGATTGGTCCTCTCTAACCGCACCACTTAGAGTGACATCTCTAGTAATTTTTGGGAGTAAGGACTTACAAAACTAGTTTGTTAAGAGAAAATTAGGGATTGGAGCATTGACTAACCTCCTCTTACATCTCCATTCATGGATATGATCGGAGATGTGGGTGGTGGTATCTTGACAAAACGAAGTAAGGAGCTCTGTCCCTGTCTCATAACGGATAGGTAATTGAAAGTACTTTAGGAACTCCATCGCTAAAGCATCAAAGGTATTCACTGATGCACGTGGTAACTCAATATGCCACTTTTCAGCATTGCCAGTGAGGGTGCGGGGAAAAAGACGTAACCGAACACTGTCATCCACCATAGAGTTAGAAACACACCAGAGATGGTAGGTGGTGACATGAGTGCCCGGATCCTCTCCTTGTTTTCTATCAAACTTAGGAATTTCCATCGGTACTATATGCGGGATTGGCAGCCATTATAAGTCGTGGTAGATGGGGTCGTTTGTCAACTTGTATAAGTTGGGGATATCCAATGTTACCAAAAAAGGCAAATTGTTGGGTGCCCCCGACTCAGACCATGGTGATGATGGATGACTTGAGGAGCTTTGTGCTCCTCCCATCGTTTGGTTCCCCATGGTGTACATGGGTTGCATGGTGTAATAGTTGCTTTGCGGTGTGGTGTTGTAGATGGGATTTCCATGAGGATTTTGATACTGGGGTATGAAGTTGCCCCTAATGTAAGTGGTGCCCCCTTGACTCATCTGATCTTGTCAGTAGGGTTCTCCCATGGATTGGGAGGGAATCCCTTATGGATTCCCAAGCAACACAAAACTAACCATATGGATTTGATTGACAGAGGGAACACTCATGTCAATCAGCGACTATCCATGCATGCTTGAGAATGGCGGGGAAACTATGACATTCTCTGCCAGCATGTGCGTGTTGGGAACTACCCCAAATATTTTAATCTGGGGTTTGGAACTATAAATTTGCAGCCGACCTTGGTGTTGGTAAACTGGAAACGTGCCCATAGTGCCACATTGAGTGTTATATGGAGCACTATATGTGGCACTAGTCAAAGGTATGCTTGGTGGCACCATAGGAGTGGAGCTTGGCATCTGTTGGGTTCCACTTATAGAGGGTGTTATGTGAGTTGTAGTACCTGTGATGAACGGGATAGCAGGATTCCACATTACCGATGTTGTAATGACTATCGACTAGGGGAGTGGTAGAGGACCAACAGTGTCTCTATAATTCCACAACCCTTGAGGGGTCATCTAGGTAGATGGGAAAGTTCCACCTACTGAAGAAGGAAGTACTGGTATTGCGGGAGTAATGATAGGTTCTGACAGATCTGTAAATGGAGTGTTAAAACGAGGAAGAAATCCTTTCGTAAAGAAATCCTTTGGCAAATCAGAATCGCCGATCGTCCACATAGACCCCGTGTGTGATTTAGGACAATGATTCCTCGAAGATGAGGAATCCAAGTCAATGGAACTCGACAGATCCTCCATAGTGAGTGGAGGAAGTCTTAACAATTTTCTAGATTGACGGTGAGGGCCAAATGTAGCCACAATCACTGTTAAGTTTTATAAAATAGATTTTAATGTGATATTCTTTAAAGTCTCGAAAATGATAACACTTAGGTACCTAAAAAAGAAAAAATACACTAAATATGTCAATCAACAAACAAAGGAAAATTACCTCATCTGATAAACACCGATTACTGGATATGAAACCCAGTCTCTTAATAAGTAACAGAGAAGGATGGCCAAATGTATGGTTATGGTTACTTTTGAGCTTTGCTCGAACCTCAGATTGAGGGGCCATGTACTCTCGTGAAGACAAGCACCCTCCCAAAAATTGAAGACAAAGTAGGTCCGTCTGTTTTAGGTACCAGGACAGCCCGTCCTAGTCACCTTGTGTAAGCACCTAGAAGGTTTGGCCACTAGAGATACCTCAAATCACAGACATTACCAGGGGGGACATAGTCGTAGACAGCACGCTGTGTGGGCAGGATACCTGAGTCCTCAACTCCATTCCAAAATCCCCGAAGGGACCCCAAATACACAGAATACCCAAAGGAATTGTAAGAGAAGTCGGGCTACCCTCAATCACAATCCGATGTTGTCTCGCATTTCACTCTGTTGTGAGTGGAGTGGCCCTGGTAATATGAGTGCAGAAGGATTTTTCACTCGTTAACAACACTAGTTTTGATTTTCAACCTTGGGCAGTTGACTCACATGCTTATCCCAAGGTCCTAATCTTGCTAATGTTGGTTTGCTCAAAAAGAGTAACTGGTTGATTTTAATGTAAATTTTAGTGTACTTGCTTATTTGTCTTCAGTAGGGGCGTTGACGTATGAATATGATGAGACTCTCGACTCAATAAACCATGCAGAACAATGCTTTAAAAAAAAAAAATCAATTTCTTATGCAAACAAGTCTTATTATACACATGTATCATTTCACATATTCATGGATTCGTCAGTGCATCTAAAGCCATTCAACACTTGCATAACTGAAAGTTTCTTTTCTCAATATTCCATAACAACTACTAAAAACCAAAATAAAGCAGCCTACAACTATTTCGACAAAAGGAGATATACAATTTATCAGCTTTTATTTCAAAAGAAAAATGAATTTTAAGAGAGAAAAACTAAAACATTTTCTTAAGAATAAATTTTTAAGACACCAAATTTGTTAGCATGATACTGTTACAGATCTTACTTTAGCCCTTGAGACAAGTTTCCCCCCTTTTGGTCCACAAAATCTCTTGAAAAACATGGAAATGGGTAACTAACACTCTGTCTCTTTGTAAATAAAGAGTTAGTTTGGCCACTAACTCTCCTTGTGCACGGTCAAAGAGCTTTATAAAGCTCTGTGTAGACTAGCAGCCTACGTTAGTGAGGGAAATAACTCAAAAAGAGGGCTTTTAGGATCAATTTCTTAGGAGAATGCAACTTTGCAGGATGCAACAAGATAGATGGTGGATCAGAAAAGGATTTGAAGAAGCGGGAAGCTCATAGAAGAAAGAGAAGAGCTATTGTGATCTTCTTCAGATGCAAATTGAATGGCTTAGTAGGCTGATTTAGCTGGTGACAGTGAAATTTTCTCTCCGTATGTGTCAATGTCTGAAGGAGCTAGGATCCATGGATTGGTCTATTCATGAGGAATAGATGAAAGCATATTGACCATCTGTGAAACTTGTGGTGGCTGAAGAGGGAAACAACCCATGAGGGAAGAAGCCTTCAGTAGACCGGTACCTAAATTGACATAACTGTTAGTTCCACCTCCTACTAGGGGTACAGAGCCACTTGGTAATGGTGAATAATCAGAGGTGCAGAAAGACAATTGATCTTCTGTAACAACCTTTCCATTCAATGGAAATTGGATGATGCGAAAGACAGTAGATACGATGGTTGTCATGGCATATGTCCAAATGTGACCGAGCAAGAGATTATAGTCGAGTTTTCTGACTATGACTACTACATCCACTGTTACAATTTTCCCAGCCAAAGTGATGGGAAAAATGGCTAAGTATCCTTTTGAGACAAAGGTGTGGCCATCAAAAGCTTTAAGGGAGTTCAATGACAGGGAGAGGGTTGGGGAACCCAAGGTGAGCCAACATGAAGCCGACATGAAGCAGGTTGAAGCACCTTCATCGATGACAGTTCTATTTATACCTTTACCTTTCGAAGTGATATACAATTAAAAATGCAAATTGGTGGGAAAGGGGAGGTTTACACTTGTCCATGTCGAAAATAGCAAGCATGGAATCCGTAGGGTCAATACCTCCAATAGCCGAAAGCAAAGCTTTCCGTTGGGTTGGGCATGTTTGTAATACTTCGAGCGCCAAGATAGCCGATGGCACTTGTGCCAAATCCTCTACAATATTGTAGTGTTGGGTGGTACGTGCAGATGTATTGTGCGTTGTGCATCAAAGTGCCCCCTTAGGGGGTCGAATTATAAAGTCCTCAACCGGCCTTTGGATATGCAAATCATTGGGCACTGATGGGTTTTGACCTGAGGATGGTTATGCTGCCAGAGCGATAGGAGCTCCATAAGATTTGGCTCTTGTGGCAAGATCTACCATTCCAAATGTGTAAACAGTAGAAGATCCTTCACCAGCTGAAGGATATTGCGAACCATCATTGCCCCCTGGCGTGGGTTGTTGTTGGTTTGCAATAAGATTTTGCTGCTACTGAGTGGGAAAAGGATTCCTAAGGATAGTGGTGGTCTTACCAGTATCCCTTTTGGCAAGGTAATCTATGTATTCCTGAAGCCGCAGACAACGCTAGGTTTCATGGTCTTTAGCACCGAGTTTGAAAGACAATCTGTGAGGTGTATCTTTTTCATCAGCAGTAGGTGCAGCGACCTTCTGTTTTTGGGTTGGGTTGCTTTATTGATTGCTCCTCAGAAGGAGTGGTCTTTTTCTTTTTCTTATTTTTCTTACCACTGGATTTCTATGTAGACTGCACAGAGTTTATTGCAGTGGTAGGAAGAGCAGTTGATTTGGTGGTAGCAAAAGCATGGGGTTACCAGGAGCATTGGGGATTATGTCGTAAAGAGTGCCAGACTTTGAATATATCAAATCCAAGTGCTGGACATGACGTATGGATTGGTCTTCTGTGACCACACCACCTAGAGTGACATCTCTAGCAATTTGCGAAAGTAACGGCCTACAGAACTAGTCCGTTAAGAGAAAGTCTAGGAGGGGATCTTTGACTAACCTCTGCCTATGTCTCCATTCATGGATATGATCACAGATGTGGGCAGCAGTATCTTGATGAAACGAAAAAAGGAGCTCTGCCCCTGTCTCATAACGGATAGGTAACTGAAAGTGCTTTAGGAACTCCATCGCTAAAGTGTCAAAGGTATTCACTAACGCGCATGGTAACTCAATATACCACTTTGTAGCATTGCCAGTGAGGGTGTGGGCAAAAAGATGTAACCGAACACTATCATCCACCATAGAGTTAGAAACACACCAGAGATGGTAGGTGGTGACATGAGTGCCCAGATCCTCCCCTTGTTTCCGTCGAACTTAGAAATGTCCGTCGGTATTTTATGCGGGATCGGTGGCCATTGTAAGTTGTGGTAGATGGGGTCGTTTGTTAAATTCTATAAGTTGGGGATATCCAATGCTACCAAAAAAGGCAAATTTTTGGGTGCCCCCAACTCAGACCATGGTGATGACGAATGACTTGAGGAGCTCTGTGCTCCTCCCATCATTTGGTTCCCCATGGTGTACATGGGTTGCGTGGTGTAACAGTTGCTTTGCGGTACAATGTTGTAGATGGGATTTCCATTAGGATTTTGATACTGGGGTATGAAGTTTCCCCCATTATAAGCGGTGCCACCTTGACTCATTTGAGCTTCTGAGTAGGGTGCCCCCATGGATTGGGTGGGAATCCCTTGTGGATTCCCAACTGAGACAGAACTAACTGTATGGCTTTGATTGACAGAGGGAACACTCATGTCAATCAACGACTATCCATGCATGCCTGAGAATGACAGGGGATCTGTGACATTCCTCACAGGCATGTGCATATTGGGAACTGCCACAAATATTTGAATCTAGGGGTTGGAACTATACATTGGTGGTTGACCTTGGTGTTGGTAAACTGGAACCATGCCCATAGTGCCGCATTGAGTGTTATATGGAGCACTATATATGGCACTAGTCGAAGGTATGCTTTCTGGCACCATAGGAATGGAGCCTGGCATCCATTGGGTTCTACTTATAGAGGGTGTTATGTGAGTTGCAGTACCTGAGACGAACAGGATAGCAGGATACCACATTACCGGTGTTGTAATGACCATCGACTTGGGGAGTGGTAGAGGACCAACAGTGTCTCTATAATTCCACAACCCTTGAGGCGTCGTTTGGATAGATGGGAAAGTTCCACCTACTGAAGAAGGAAGTACTGGTACTGCAGGAGTAATGATAGGTTCCAACAGATCTGTAAGTGGAGTGTTAAAATGAGGAAGAAATCCTTTTGCAAAGAAATCCTCTGGAAAATTAGAATCGTCGGTCATCCACATAGACCCCATGTGTGATTTAGGAGACTGATTCCTCGAAGATGAGGAATCCAAGTCAATGGAACTCGGCAGATCCTCCATAGTGAGTGGAGGAAATCCTAACAATTGTCTGGATTGACGACGAGGGTTAGATGTAGCCACAATGACTGTTAAGCTTTATTAAATAGATTTTAATGTGATATTCTTTAAAGTCTTGAAAACGATAGCACTCAGGTACCTAAAAAAGAAAATATACACTAAATATGTCAATCAACAAACAAAGGGAAATTACCTTGTCTGATAAACACCGATTACTGGAGATGAAACCTAGTCTCTCAATGAGTAACAGAAAAGTATGGCCAAATGTACGGTTATACTTTTGAGCTTCACCCGAACCTCATATGGAGGGGCCAAGTACTCTCATGAAGATGAGCACCCTCCCAAAAATTGAAGACAAAGTAGGTCTGTCCATTTTAGGTACCAAGACAACCCATCCCAGTGACCTTGTGTAAGTACCTAGAAGGTTTGGCCACTAGAGATCCTCAAATCACAGACATTACCAGGGGGGACATAGTTGTAGACAACAGCTATGTGGGAAGGATACTTGAGTCCCTAACTCAGTTCTGAAATTCCCGAAGGACCCCCAATACACAGAATGCCCAAAGGAGTTGTAAGAGAAGGTAGGCTACCTTCAATCACAATTTGATGTTGTCTCGTATTTCGATCCATTGTGAGTGGAGTGGTCCTGGTAATATGAGTGCAGAAGGATTTTTCACCAGCAGGGGAAATATTTCACAAACATTGCTCCCCGATATTTCGGTCATGACAGGCATGGCGGAAAACATACAGAGTGGAGCCAATCACAATCCTGAGGAAATTGTGAGCTTCACCTACCCGTTTAGGGACTTCCATGATGTTTTTTCTTGGTCTTATGAGGGAATGCATGGCATAGACCCTTCTAATGTCAAGCATGAGATCGAGAATGATCGAGCATTCTTTTTATGGTATTTTTCTTGCTCGTTAATCCGAAAAACCTCGAGTCTTCTTATTTGGGCTCATTAAGCTACTACAAAGATGAATAGAGAATTGTTAGGGATATTTTATTGCTCTTTAAAAAATACAAACATCCCTGATTTTTCATCGTTAAGCTCGTTAAAATCTATCTAAAAATGGAAAAGCACTTTTTGGAGACATTTTATTTCTCTTAAAAAAATATAAACATCTCTGAGTTTTTGTAGTAGGGTTCATTCAACATCCATACCACAACTAGTAAAGCACTTTTAGGGATATTTTATCGCTCTTTAAACAATATAAACATCCCTGAGTTTTTCATCATTTGCACTCATTAAATATATGCAAACGATGCTCTGAGCACCTCTTTTTTGATCTTGTTCCAGCTCATAAACTGAAAAAGACCAACAGAGCATCCTTTTTAGGCACTTTTTTCTCACTCTTTAAACTGAAAAAATCCCGAGCTATGTCTTGTTGCTGATTAAACATGCTAAAGATGACCCAAGAATTCTTTTAGATACTTTTTTCATGCTCGTTAAAAAATGAAAAAGCCTGAGTTTTTATTACTGAGCTCATTAAAGTGTCACGACAAAACACGAGTTTAGTTCGTCGCCTCATACTCGTAACAAAATGAGGTCAACATCTATTGGGAAAAGGTTTCTCTTTATCTGGGTTCAATATATTAAAATACAGAAAAGTAACCGATCCAGGTATACTATTAAGCTTTTTTTGCCCCTGGTTAACAACTGTGACAAAGGGACCACCATGGAGTCTTTCTTTATGATCTTTTCAGACTCTCTAAATATGAAAAGACCACCGAGTTGTCTAGTCTGGACTATTTAAATACACAGATAAGATATAGAGTCGTTCTTTTTACAATACTTTTGAGAGTTTTAAAGATGAAAAAATCGACAAGTTTGCCTGTCTGGACTCATTAAACTAATTAGATAGGGAAAGATTCGTTCTTTTTGTGATCATTTTCAGACTCTTTAAACGTGAAAAGATCGATGATTTTACCCATATGGACTCATTAAAAAATCAGATGGGGAAAAGTGGAAAATACAATTGTATCCTATATTTGAAAGCGTGGTTTGGCAGTATTCGTTCCCTTGAACATGGAATTCCCTCAGATAAATCATCACTTTGATAGCCTCTTAGTATGAACCCTACCAACCTATGAGTTTTTAGCCTATATACCCTGATGTAATTGCATCTCTATATCTTAAACACTCTGTAGTGTTCATGAGTCTAGTGCTTTCTGGTTAAAACCATTGTTGTGCCCTCTATTGTTCAAGGGTTCCCATTTGTTTCCTCTATCAACCAATCTTACATATCCTTTCATCATGCCCTCTGTTGTTCAGACACAAAAGCTCAAAATATTCTTCAAAAAACAAAATCATCTTTGTCTGATATTGTGTCGACTGATGTAGGACACGTCATTGCCTACCTTTCGACAGGTTTCTTCCTATCGATTTCAACACTCTATATAGGAAGATAACCGAGAAACACATTCAGTGCCTTGGTGCTTGCATACATTAGTGGTAGGTTACCTTGTCTTTGATCACGGGTTTTCATTATTGGCTCCTAGTTAAGTGATTCTACGAGTGTTCGACGACAAAAAATCTTTCACACTCATTAGTTTTCACTGTGCATCTTGGAGACCCTCACCATTATCGGTGGCCTTCCTCGCATCTATTAACAATCTCCATTATTGGCTGGTAATCAGATGATTTCGTGCATGTTCGACGTCAACACATATTATGACATGTACCGATCTATGTTGTTTGGTGAAGCAGAATCAAGACCTTGGGTAGAGGCTTGCATCATTCAACCTTGTTTCCTCTCCCAAGCTGCGATATTGTTCTTTTGAGACAACTATTTTAGGATGATCTATTATGACATTGGATCCACCCTGTGCCATATTGGTGGCTAGAATTGTTATATCTCCAAGGAGAAAATTACTCTGACATAGCTACTAAGCATGGGAATGCCCGACTCAAGACATGATTTTAGTAGTTTATATATATGTATCTTTGTTGTATCAAGTTTTCCTTACCGCCTGAAACTTCTCTCTCTCTCTACAAAGATTTTGACAGCAAATTATAGTGTTTTTCATAAAGTATTTCAGCCATCATCTCTGCCTCTGATCTCATACTTTAGGGGGCATCTGTTATAGGACAAATTGACCTCCTAATAAACTCAGAGGTGAAAGACAAGATGATTGAGGCAATGACCACAATTGCAGGCCTAGAATCCACACTAATGCTTTCTATACACTGACAACCTGCTTTATAAAGCTTGTTAACAAGCATAAAGGAGTGTTAGTCACCCTACTAACTCCTGTTGTTAGACCAGTGGGAGCATTAGTGAACTTAAGTGATGTTCAAAAGGTTATGCCAATTAATCTGCCCATAAATATCTAGATATTAAATCCCTAAATTTGAGCAAGAAAAGCAAGGAAACTCCAAAAATCAAGATATCTAGAGAAATTCTATTCTGAGAATGAAGGCAAATGGGAAAAAGCTTGTAAACAGGGCAGGTTCATGGTTTTTTCCCTAATGAACTCTAGATGGGGCTTGGTAGCCCTAATTCGATTGCTCTATAAGCAACGAGAGGGCCATTGCAAAGGGGATCAGAGCATTTGGAAGGATAACCCATAGAGCTGTTGTGAACTATCATATTCTTGAAGAAGCTAGCTGAAAGAAGGAGAGGGAGGGAGAGGAAGAAGGGGTAAGGAAGGTTGATACAACGGATTGTTGTAATCACTCTTCCATTTTGAATATAGAACTGCAGTTGTGTTCCCTACTCCAAAGTGTCGGTGATATTCTGCATTTATTTGTTCATTCTGATGCTTGTCGAGTTGAATAGTTAAGCTATACATTTATACATGTTTGTTAAGGATTCTTACATTTATTTTTAGAAGCGTATGTTGTGATTGGTTTGTCTTTTCCTTTGTGCAGGAATTGTCTTGAAGTTAGCTTAGAAGGAGTTCTTCTTGCCACACGGAGATCCCCAAGCGAATCTAGAAGGAACCAAAGGTGATCCTCTTTCCATACCCTATTGATTTATGTTTGATAGATGAGCATGTGTGTAACATGTAGATTTTGTAGATAATCTTACAGTCTGTTGAAGGTCCCAGGAAGACCTTTGAGGGTAGTTTTCATCCCATGCATTTTACCCCATAGAAGAATTTTACATCTAGTCCCCAATGGAGTCACCAATTCTACTATGGGGTAAAATGCACGGGATGAAAACTACCCTCAAAGGTCATCCCGAGACCTTCGATAGACTGTAATATTATCGACAAAAGCTACCTATTACACACAAGTTCATCTAACAAACATAAATCGACAGGGTATGGAAAGAGGATCACCTTTGGTTCCTTCTAGATTCGCCTGGGGATCTCCGTGCGGCAAGAAGAACTCCTTCTAAGCCGGCTCCAAGACAATTCCTACACAAAGGACAAGACAAACCAATCAGAACATATGTTTCTAAAAATAAATGTAATAATCTGTAACAAACATGTATAAATGTATAACTTAACTACTCAACTCAACAAGCATCAGAATGAACAAATAAATGTACAATATCACAGACACTTTGGAGTAGGGAACACACCTGCAGTTCTATATTTAGAATGGAAGAGTGATTACAACAATCCGTTGTATCAGCCTTCCTTACCCCTTCTTCCTCTCTCTCTCTCCTTCTTTTAGCTAGCTCCTTCAAGAATATGACAGTTCACAACAACTCTATGGGCTATCCTTCCAAATGCTTTGATCCCCTTTGCAATAGCCCTCTCGTTAGCAATCTAATTAGGGTTGCCAAGTTCCATCTAGAGTTCATGAGGGCAAAAACCATGAACCTACCCTGTTTACAAGATTTTTCCCATTTTCCTTCATTCTCAAAATAGAATTTTTCCAAATATCTTGATTTTTGGAGTTTCCTTTCTTTTCTTGCACAAATTTAGGGATTTAATATCTAGATATTTTATGGGAAAATTCGTTGTCATAACCTTTTTAACATCACTTAAGTTCACTAACGCTCCCCCTGGTCTAACAAAAAGAGTTAGAAGGGTGACTAACGCTCCTTTATGCTTGTTAACAAGCTTTATAAAGTAGGTTGTCAGTGTATAGAGAGCATTAGTGTGGATTCTGGACCTGCAATTGTGGGCATTGCTTCAGTCATCTTGTCTTTCACCTCTGAGTTGATTAGGAGGTCAATTTGTCTTATAACAGTACATTATGCATCAACAAAGGAAGTGGGAATAGTATCTACCAATGGTTGAGTTTTCCTATAATAATAGGTATCAAGAGTCCTTGAAGATGAGTCCATTTGAGGCACTTTATGGGCATGGTTTTAATACTCCTATCAACAGGAGTGATTCAGTGAATATGGTATTGATTAGACTAGATATGTTGGAAGAGATGGAATAGGAAATGTAGGTTATCAAGAGGAATCTAAAGGAAACATAGGATAGGCAGAAGAGTTATCAGATCAGCACAAGGAATTTAAGGAGTTTCAGGTTGGGGAACATGTGTACTTGTGCCTCAAACCCAAGAGGAGCTCCTTGAGGATTGGGTCATGTGCCAAATTGGCACCTTGGTATTGCAAGTCTTTCAAGATCCTTCAGAGGATTGGACCAATGGCCTACCAACTTGCACTGCCTCCAATAGTGAAAGTCCATGATGTTTTCCATGTTCTATTGCTTAAGAAGTATGCCCAAGATTTTAATCATGTGATTGACTGGTCTATATTTCAAGTGGAACTAGAGGGTGAATTCTAGCTAGAACCACAATGCATTGCAGAAACAAATAACTCAAGCTCCGGAACCAAGCAATTGAGCAAGTTAAAGTGAAGTGGAAGCACTTTGGGCCTGAATAAGCTACACGGAAGATGGTTTATCAGATGCGGGCTTTATATCCTTCATTATTTGTTGGTTCAAGCAAATGAGTTTTTGGTATATGTATATGTATATGTATATGTATATGTCTATGGATGTTGTTGTAAATTCCGCAATGAGTTGTGTTATAAAGCTCCATGGGTAGTACGTGCTTTTTTCAATGGTTTGTTGGTTATAAGTGTCATTGAACGCCGAGGAAGGTGTTCCTCCAAGGGGGAGCAGTTTGTAACAGCCCTTGGTTGATTTCCTATATATATAAATAAAAATAAGACTAAGTTCATGGGACACGTATTCCAATTTGAATGTTGGACAAAAACATAGTAATGGGGATCACTGGTGATTAATAAATGGATATAGTAATTGGAAAAGGAATTAGCAAAGGAAAAGAGGCATTAATTGTAATTTTGTTTATGAAAATAATGGAAAATAGGAGAAAAAGGAGATGAAAGGTAACAGATTTACATGAGATGGATATTGAAGGAAAATTAAGGGAAAATGAAGAAATAAGCCCGCCTCGATGATAAAAAGGATTTTGAGGATCATTTCAAAACATTTTTTAAGTTTGAGCTTGGAACTCTCTTCAATTTTCTCACTTTCTCATACTCTTTCACACTTAGAACATTCTTCGAGCATGCTTGGAGCACTCTAGTATTCACTTTGATTTGGAGAATAAGGCAAAGGAATGCAAGAAAGTGCAAGGGAATAGTTGGATCAACCACTACAGCTGGATTGCTTTGCAGGTAATAGGTTGCATGTGTGTTTTCCTTGCTAATTTATCAATGCATGGTGTATGCAAGTGATTATTTGGTTATGTGTTGTCATTGGTGTGGAGGATTTTCTAGATTGATAGTGGTTTTAGCCTTGCCTTGCCATTTCCTAGATAACCATCGAGTTGTGGGTTTTTCCACTTGTTATTTTTGATTGGTGCTCACGTTCCTTATGGTTGTCGGTTGAGTTACTAGTTCTTGGAGCCGTTGGTTGGAACAAACACTCTGGAGCCCTTGAACAACTTGGGTTGAGTTACTAGTCTTGCATCTTTGGTTGGAAAAATGCTCTAGATCCCTTAGTGGGTTAAGTTACCAGTCATGGAGACCTAGTTGGATAAACGCTCTGGAGCCCTGGAAGGTTGTGGGTTGAGTTATTAGTTCCTAGAGCTGCAGTTGGGACAAACACTCTAGAGCCTTGGATATCTTAGGTAAAGATTGATTTGATTGGTGTTAGTGATGTCTGATCATGGGGTGGAATCATTGGTTGAGGGTTGAGGTTGTTTTGCCTTTGAAAGCCCTAGTTTTTTTATGTTTGGTTTATTCTATGAGATCCCATATTCACGCTTCAAATATGGCATGAGGGTGATTGGATGAAATAGAGATTTGGTTTAGCTTAATCTATGGTCAGGTGGTATGTGGAAGTCCTTGACTTGGTTGGATTTTCATATGTTAATAAGAGCTCTTTTCCTCTTGTATTTCCATGAGTAATTGTACTTGTTATTATGTGCCTTTGATTGTTGGTTTATCATAGTGTATACATTGTTCATTTACTGGTTATATGTTGGTTATATGATATATACTGGCTATGGCTTTTGATGTATTTCGATTTGATGATGAATTGTTAATGAATGCATCAAATAATAGATGTTGTTTCAAATATTATGAGATGGCATTTGACATTATTGAAAATTATCAGATAAGTATCAAACCCCTATGTTTAAATGTGCATTCATGACTCGTAGAATACATGCTTGCCATGTGTTTGACGAAATGCCTAGCATGTCTTGGTCAGTCTAGGTTAAGTTCTAAGTTGAGATTGAATGTTTAGCTTTGTTATTGTGTCAATTGTGGTTCTTTGGTGAGCATATTGAATTAATGAACATATATGTATTCATAACCTATAGGTACTATGTACGGAAAGTGTTTGTATAAATGAGTAATTCGGACTTGCAACTTCCTTGGGTCATAACTTTGGCATATGATCTCTGTTTGACTATCATAATACCTCGTTTCGAAGATCTCCATGGGAACACTAAAATTAGACAAACTTACTAGTCTTACACCATTTTAGTCTCTCCATTTTCCCTGAAAATGTCATTTAGGCCCTCAAAACAACCTTGGAAGTTTAGAACCCAAGAAAACTACCAGAAATAGAAAGCTTTGTTAATTTTAAGGAAATGAAACTAAAAATAAATAGTGTTGGGTCAAGTTAGCATGATAACAACGTGATCATGTGTCACTGGGTGTTTGTAGTCAGTTCTATAAATGTGGATCCCATTTTCCATAAGTGCATCTTGGAAATCGGGTCTCTCATAGTAACTCTCATCTCATGTTTACCCTTGCGAGGTTGTGAATTTGGGTAAATGGGGTAGGAGGTGTTACACTTATATTCTTCCACGAACGTATCCACTTGGTTCTACTACGTGGAGGAACCCTTCCTTGTGGCCATGGATGTGGCCACAATCTTCCCCTTACTTTTATATCGAATTAAAAATAAAATAAATTTCCTAGTATAGGATATGATATTACTGCATTCCTTAGCAGAGATCAAAGAGATGGTGGTAGGCAGAGCAATCTCTAGTAACAAGTATAACTTATTTCCCAAAGTAACAATAACAGTACGAGGCCTAGACTCATACATAACATGATGCTTCCACAAGTATGGTTGTCCTAATAATTCATCACAAACTTCAAGATGAGCAACATCACACAATACCTCATCTGTGAAGGGCTTGATGCTATAGGGAAGGCGACACTACTGGCTGACGCAAAGATCTTGTACTTAGTGAAACCACCAAATGGTGTATGACTATAGGTGTGGTGTGGTCGATAGGCCCAATCACTTTACAACCTTTACTAAAATGAGGTTTTTTTGGCTCCCACTATCAACAATGAACCGCAACGGAGAACCCTTCACCCACATCTATGAGTGAAAGAGACACTCCCCCTCCTCTATATCTTCGGGCTCAATCTTCTAGATCTTGGTAGTGGAAATAGTGACGCTAGGCTCTGCATCAATAATTTGCTTCCCTTTATCATTCCCCTTGTTAGGTTCTAACTCAAAGTCAAAACATGCATCTAACTCTGAAGCCTTTAGTTCGGCCACCATTGATTGCTTGGTTCGACACTCACTTGTGTTTTGAGTGGGGCTCTTATGGAAATCACACCGCTTTCTTGTGTCCTTTGTCTTTATGGTGTTGTTCTTTGCTTGCAGCTTCGACAGGTTTTATTAGGTCACGTGACTTTGGTTGTGTCTTTTGTTTTGTTGTTTGGGGGGCGCTCTTACCCTACATATGATTCCTAGATCCAAAGTTGCACTTACATTGTTTAAATTTTTGTTCAATCTTGGCAGCATATTGGTATGTTGTTGATGGGCCTCTAAATTAGACATAAATTAAGGCTCATGCCTTTAAACAAGACATCAATTAAGCCACATATGACCATCCTTCAACACATTAAACCTCTCTTTTTTCATTAGATAATGTATTTTTAAATTTAATATGTTCATTAGGAAAGTTTATAGATAATTGCATATTTGTGCTTAATATTATTTATTTTTATGGAATATTGTGAGAATATTGGGCAGATTATGGAGATTTGGAGGAGAAGATAATATAGGTGGCTGCTCCCTACTACAGGAGGATCAATATTAAATAATAAATCAATAAGGTATTATGGAATTATGGCATAGATTGTGGAGCTCCAATGGTTGAGAAAATCTAGGAATGTGCTCCCTGCAATTTAATGCAGATTCCTAGTATTAGGAACTAGATCCACTAATCAAGGGATTTTGGTGGGGAAATCTTCCTTTTTTCATGTGGAATTATTCCTAATCATTTTGTATAAGTACGAAGTCGAATTTTCCTCTAGGGGTTGGTTTTTATTAGTCTTATTGTCGAGAGAACTCATATTTTTTCAGCTCCACTGCCATCTCTTGCAGGGATGTAATTGTATTGATGAGAATAATGAAGATTCGTGCCATGTTCAACTTCTAAGTCTTGTTCTCAAACATAGGTCTCTGATTTTCATTGGGATTGGCCATCCTAGGAGCCTTAGATCCCTTTTGTATCATTTTATTTTCTTCTTTTCACTTCTTATTCACACGCATATCTTGTTCTCGTTTCTTTCTATTTCTGTATTTAGTATTAATGATTTCTTGTTGTAGGATTGGGTTAAATGGTTGATGTAAGTTATTTTGTAGGATAAAAAGCATAATTTCATCCTTAGAAAATCTTTTGAATGTCGGGTTAATCATTGAGCTACTTGGATTATTTTTCTTATTCCCAAATCTAGATTTTTGGAACTCCTTTGTGGAAAATGACAATAAATTTCTGCTATTATTTTGAGCATGCTAACAAGCTTCAATAGAGTTAGTTCCACTTGAATTATATCACAAAAACATTCTTGTTAATAAAAGAATTCACCCCATTTCATTTTCACTTGATTAGGTTAGGCATTTGATAGATTTACTAGCTCACTAGTTCTCAAATTTCTAGATTTTAGACTAGTAATTTTCTGCCATTTTTTAGCATGGGTTAACAGAGGTATTTTTGAGTGATTCCACTTGGAATGGAGACCTAAGACATTCTAGTAAATAATAATAATAAAATTCCCATCCAATTTTTATTTGATATGGTTGGTCATTCAGTGAAATATAACTCCCTATAACAAATTTGTTGTTTCCTGTAGTAGTACTACAAGAAACCCTGTAGCAGCCTTCATGTATATACTTGCCCAAATTCATTCAATAAGCTTGGTTATTTTCCCTTAGGGTTGAATGAGGACCCCTAGGATTTAAATAAATTATTAGGGAAGTCTAAATACCACTTGTGATCTACCTCTTTCCCATGCAAAACATTTCAATGATTTGTGCTAATGGATAGATTTATGGATTGCATAATACAATGATGATTTTCTTGATTGCCACATCCAATGAAATCTATTAATGGATCTAAACTGTTTGAAATGTAATGGTTGAAATTTAGTTCATGATATTTACTTTATGCAATTAGAATAGGTTTCTTTCCTTGTACTTTCTTTCTTACAATAGGTTAAGGTTTCCATTTCTAGCATTTCATTTTCTGCAATTAGTTTTGGATATGGCTTCAGTACATGCACTCCATTACGTCATGATAAAAAAGGAATGGCACATTGTATGTTGCACATATAGTGCTGATACCTCTTAATTTTGTACGAACCCTGGGTTGATAATTAAAGTTCGTATCCTTGGGAGTTGCAACATTCTTACTGTAATACCAAGGCTCATCCATTGCACCAAGCAAGGATATGTCTAGGAATTTCATTTCTTCTTGAATGTATTTGTGTAGAAAATCGTGGTAATTGAGCACAAGATGCCGCTCAAAGTCTTTGATACCAAAATTTGTGTGTAGAGTATGAAAAATATCGGTGAGCTCATGAACATGTTGGTCCTTTTGTTGTCGTAGTGTGGTCCATTGTATGTACTTGTCCTCATAGCTCCCCATGGGGTAGTATTGTTCCTTGAAAATGTTTCATAAAGACTTTGAAGAGGGGGTGGCTATAAATTGAGAGGGTTCCTCAACCCTTTTCTCATAGTAAGTTTCCCACCAATCCTTGACATAGGGAGTAGCCTTAAGCAGTGAAAAAGTAATCTTCTCCCTATTGGAGAAATTATGGACCAAAAAGTAAACTTCCAACAAATTCAACCCTTTATCTACAACATCCACATTTGTTTGACCATCGAATATAGGGATATCAAAGTTTAATTGTGTCTCGAAGAGGGTGGCATCTACGAAGTGACTATTGGATGAAGATGTGTCATTGGTTAGCATTTGCTAAAGGATCTAGACAAAGTTGTCCATCATTGTGTTCCTTTTTCGTTCAAGGGCTTCTTTGAGCAATAATTTAAAAGAATCTCTTGCTCCCTCATCTTTCTTGTCTTCGTCCATGGGAGGCCATCAGGGTCGGTGAGGCCAATCTTACAAAGTTTCAACCAACTCAAGCCCTAACTCCTTATACCCCGACCTCGTTTGGGACATGCACCAAAAAATAAAGAACAAAAAATTCACTCTGATAACAATGATCTAGATTTATGAAGGAACAAAATGAAATACAAATATGAACAAAAACATAGAGATACAACAAAAAAATAACTTCAATTCATTAATAACAAAGTACTGAAAATTGTTTACATACAAAATGGAAATAAACTATCTCAGGAGATGGTATCTTATCTCTTACCTGTGTTATAATGAGGCTCAAAGGCCTATTTATCTTTGAGAAACAATGGAAAACCTTAAACATCTGAAAAACTAACCCTAAGAGATGAAATGTCAAAAGTTTGTGGCCTTTGTTGGAGTAAATTGGTACATCAACTTCCCAAGGTCGTAACATTGGCATACGATCTTCGTTTGATGTGTACAATATCTCATTAGAAATACATATCCAAGGACTACAACTTTCAGCTACAAAACCATGACATAATCACTAGGTTTTCTCGTTTTCCAAAAAAATGTCGTTTAAGGCCTAAAAAAGACTCAGGAAGTTCAGGACCTAAAAAACTACCAAAAATAGTAAATTGTGCTACAATTAAGGAAACTGAAAGAAACAATGATCGGGTTCCAAGTGGAATACGTGGGTGGCCACCAATATCCACCTGGATCATAATTGAGGCCATGTCATTTGGATTAATGAATTATTTGGGTATTTGAATGAGGTTCTCTTACTCCCTAAGGAGTTATTGTGTAACTTATCTCTCATATTGATATTGGAGTTGTGATACACTCAAATTATTGTACATGGTGTGTATTTCAAACTAATTCCAAACTTGAAGATTGTGGTTGAGAGAATATCTAAACAATCTCCAACAACCCAATCCAAACCAACAAACCAAATCTACAAATGTAAGCATTAATACTAACACCCTCCCTTAATGTTTACATTACAAAGAACAATATTGAAGTCACATATTTCACATTGATATTTTTGTCTAGACTAGTGTTCATCAACACTCCTATTCACTTTGGAATCTCATAGACTCCAATCTTTCTTCAACCACCAAATTCGAGCTACTACTTGATCCATTTAAGACACAATTACCTCTGACCATCGTTGGAATATTTATAGGATTGATGATCCTTGACTACCCAAAAAATTATTCTTGCTACTCAATCACCCCATGTACATGCTTCCATCTATCAAAATGCAACAAACTACAATTTTGATTGTTATATAGGTAAGAAATATAGATACTGAATATATCCAACAATCAGTTATCGAACTTGACCTTTCTTCACAAACACAAAGTCACAAACACATAAAGATAACCTATAATTATTGATCTTGAAGCATTGAAGAACAACAAGACCCATCAACATATAAGATACTATAGACATAATAAAATCAATAATATGTTCTCTTAGCACTAAAAAATATAAAAAACCACTAATTTAAATTATGTTACTATGTTCTATAATTAATTCTTCTTATTTTATTTCTCAAACCAAAAGAAAACAATCCCATGACAATCCCATGATAAAATGTTTTTGAAAATCATATCATGAGGCTTAAATCCAGCATGTCATCATCACTTTAAAACAAGTGAGTCCACATGTATTGTGTCTATGATTAGGTCACAACAAATACACGTCTAGAAATGGTTATGTAATTCAAACTAAAATTAGGTTAGGATATTATACAATTCATAGTATTCTACGTAACACGTATAAATAGTGTACATCAATAATCCTCCATACAACATGCATGGATATATTTTTTATGGTTTATGGAAAAATATTTTTAGGAACAATAGGAAAATCAAGTCACCGTCCACACAACCAAAAATGCATACGGATAGGCTACATCATTAACATGAAAATACTAGTCATTCATCTCATAAGCTTCAGGTGACACCCCTTTGGAATAGTTGTCACACTTTACATAAAGAAAGAATCCCTACAGGTTCGTAGCTTCGGCTTCGGAGGATATTTAATCAAATGATCCTTGTAACTTGTTCTAAACCAAATTGCCAACTAGTCCTTTTCCTTTGGAATAACATGGATCTCCTGTGTGAGAATTGTGCAGGAGCTTGAAGAATTTCTCTCACAATTTCCTGCGTTACAAAATAAAAATAAAAATGTGCACATAGCAACAATATATAGTTTTACGGAGACGGAAAATTACTCACTAAACAAATAAATAATTTATTCTTACTTCTACAACAAATTAATTTTACATATGTATGGGTGGATTATGATATGGAGGCCTATGCTTCCATCGTCGTTTTTTTATCTCAAATGTCTGGCAGAGAACGGTTGTATTCTCGATATTGTGAAAAGGAGGTGATACCCAGGTACTGGGAATAAATGGAGAAATTGGCGGTCACTGCGACAATATTAAGATTGCTGGTGGAACAAAAATATTAAGATGGCTAGTGGAACAACATATAGGAACATGGAAATATCACACACTAAACTAATATGATCTCAAATGCTCTATGCTAATTTATGTACAGAGTAATAACACTTAACGGCTTTCTCATTATCTTAACCCTCTCATGAGGAATTTAAGCTAAAGCTTACTCTGATACTATGACAAAAAAATTAATTTCACACTATAAACTAATTTTCATATATATTCAATCACAAATATGATACATTTATGAAATTGCATTCAACTAATTTGTAACTTCATAATTATGAGAATATCTCAACAATCTCCAACAAACCAATTCAAACCAACACTACTAATATAAATATTAATTCATAAAAATACATATTAATATATATGAATAAAAACTTTTTACATTGCTTTCCTACCCATATATATATCAACAATCATGGCTAACCTGCTCAGTTTATAAACACATACAACGAGTATTCATTTCGTATGACAACCATTTTAAAAGTGAGAGATCAATATATACATGATAATTATTGATAAACTTATACAAGAAGCATTTCATTTTAGTTCTTATCATGATAGACCCTAATCCCATAGAATGTTTTTTTATTAATATATACATGATAATCCCATAGAATGTTTTTTTATTAATATATACATGATAATTATCGATGAACTTAGTATTTATCATGATAGACCTTAATCCCATAGAATGTTTTTTTATTAATATATACATGATAATTATCGATGAACTTCTACAAGAAGCATTTCATTTTAGTACTTATCATGATAGCCCCCAATCCCATGGAATGTTTTTTTATTATATGCAAAATGAGAATGGTCACCTAATCATCATATGAAATTAATTAATCAATAAGAAACACAAAATGTGAGATTTATCATCGACCTAAGTGGAAAGGTCAAATTTTTTCCTTTTAAAAATTTATTGGGGGTTGATTTTCTATTTATTATAGATTTTATAATAAAGGTAATTCCTCAATTTTATTTTTAAGTTGTTATAAAGTAGTCACTTTGGATTTTATTTAGGTTTTATTTGGGATTTAGCAAATATACATGCATTTTGTCATTAATTTTTTTTTTAATTTGAACATACTAATAAGGTAGTCTTTGAGAAGATTTTTTTTTTCGGTAAAGTGTAATTTTTATAAATAATAGAGTAAGTAATATATATACTTTTTATTAAATAAAATACACAATAATATTTACATATAATATTTAGAGATTTATCTTGAAAATCTTCAACAAAGAAAATTAATAAATATTTAGAGCTATTTTTTTTATTTTCACTGTATTGATTTCACTCTTTATATTACAATATGTAGAATCTTACAACATATAACCATAATATATTGACTTAGATTAGATACATCCTTAATTTATTAATCTTAATTAGGAAATCAAGTGTCAAAACAACAAAAAAATAGACTAGAAAATGCTCTTTTATTTTATTTTTTTTTTTTTTTTTTGGGGGGGGGAGGGGAGGGGATGAGGGATCTATCCTCGAACCTCCAAATATGGGGGGTGGCTACCACCCCTCCTTATGATCGCTCCAAGCAAGGGAGGGTTTGGTATTTGAACTGCCTTGTGACCCTACCTATGACCCACTTATCACATACATATAGCACATGTGGATAATCATGTAAAGAATACACCACATAACCAACATTATCCCACTTGTTTTATTTACATATAGAGGGCCTTGGAATATGATCAATAATCAAAGTCAACAATGCCCATGATTTCTCTACACCAAGAAAAATTCTCAATGCTAACAAACTTTGTCATAAATTTGCAAGTCCACCTTTAGCATCAACACTTTCTTGTCTTAAATCATGTTTATCATGAAGTGGTATTGAACATCATTATGCTTTTTATTAGAATGATAAGGTAGGTTCTTTGCTAGAAATATTGCACTATGATTGTCACAATTAACATTATAGATTCTGATACAAATCCAATACCTAAATATAATCTCTGTCAACTTACTTGCATAAGTGGTTACCATGTGTTCAACCTCTATAATTGAGATTAAAATTACATGCTATCTCTTGCTTATCCAACTAATTTCTCTTCCAAAAAGATTAAACATGTAACCATTTGTATGTCTTTTGCAATCTAGAGCCTCAACCTTGTCTATGTTAACAAAGCCATGCATGTCCAACACTCTATCTGCTCCATGTACTGTTTGGTAGCAAATTCCATAATTCATGGTGCCACACAAATACTTGAAAACCCTCTTTACAAATTTTCAATGCTCTTTCATTCGTTTTGACATACGTTTGCTCAAAAATCCTGCTGCATAAGCAATGTTCGATCTAGTACAAACCACTGCACCCTTTAAATTTCCAACAACAATATTGTAGGGAACATGAGACATGTTCTCTTCCACTTTTTGTGTCTTGGGAAACCGATCTATATATAAATTTACACTTATAGGAATAGGGACCTTGACTTTTTTACATCCCTGCATATTAAACCTTCGCAATGCTATCTCAACATATTTCCTTTGATTGACCCAAAGTTTCCTACGTGCTTGATCTCTTTTAATTTCCATGCCCAAAAAAAAATTGTAGCATAAACATATTTCATATTATATTTAGAGGATAATAGAGTTTTGACATCCTTGACAATATCCTTGTTGTTTCCAATAACCAACATATCACCCAGATACAATAGCACATAAATAAAATGACCACCAACTAATTTCAAATACACATAGCGATCAATTTGTTTCTTTTCAAACCAAGTACCAATATATAACTATTAAACCTTAGTTTAAACATCCCTGGAGATTGTTTTAAACCACACAAAGACTTTTTAACCTGCAAACTAACTCTTTATTTTCTTTCATTGCAAGAAATTCCACCTATTTCATGTAGATTTCTTCTTCAAGATCCCATGTAGGAATGATTTTATTACATCCATCAACTTTACTTCAATATCAAAATAAACAAAATAAACAAAATAAATCTGATATAATTAAATTTAGCAATAGGAGAAAATTTTCATCAAAATCAATTCCTCTACTTGAAAATATCCCTTTGCAACTAACTACTATTTGTGCTTCTCCACTTTACGTTTTTCATTAAACTTATTCTTAAACACCCATTTTCTACCAATAAGCATTCTTATACCTGATAGCTCAACTATATTTGAAGTCTCATTCTTATCGAAATTTTCATTTCTTCAACCATGGCCTTCTTATAGAGTTTATCATACTCTGAGTCCAGTACCTAAGAAGATTTTTGATAACTTTCAAAAAAGGATCTAGTTGAAAAGAAGAAACAACAATTTGTAGGCTTGATACCAAGATAATGAAGATATAATGAGAGAATTTAAATTACTTCAACAAGGAATGAATTACAAATATATAGTACTCACCATGAGAGAGCTAATGTGCACTAGGTTGGGCTTGTAGCACATGTACATAGGTAAACACTAGTTAACAATTTCTATCACTAGTAAACGACCCCTTAGTCTTAATTAATTAGCCATGCAATGGAATCAATCTCAACTAACTAGACATGCACAATTGAACAACTCATGCATCCTCATGCTTGCATAACAAGCCTTACTTAACTAGTCATGCACATGTGAAGAACTCATGCATGCATGATGCAACTCATGCATGTATGATGCAACTCATTTGTGCATCGTGTAACTCATGGATGTAACACACAACTCATGTGTGCATATGGAGTGACGAGTTAGTGGTGCTTAAAAAACTTGACTCCATTAGAGTAACCA
This sequence comes from Pinus taeda, assembly GCA_000404065.3. Taxonomy (NCBI): domain Eukaryota; kingdom Viridiplantae; phylum Streptophyta; class Pinopsida; order Pinales; family Pinaceae; genus Pinus; species Pinus taeda. The sequence goes on along the minus strand of APFE030197507.1, from coordinate 14,474 downwards.
AAGTATGATTAATGCATGACTCAAGGTGAAGTGCACACTTGTATAGGAGGAGAATATTCTCACCCAAGGAATAATATCCAAGATGAAGTGTGGCATGGACTATAGAACATAGGAAAACATGAACTAGATAAATATGCATATACACCAATACCCTCCTGAAGCACAACTTTATTGTGTACAATAAAAGGGTCCCAATAATTTGTAGCAATGTTAAGTACCTATGTACAAAAAAGCTATGAATAGTATATAAAATATGAGGTAAAGAGGGAAAACCTAATCTGAAGGATAAACCCCTTCAAAAGATAATGCTAACTATGTTAGTTGTTATGAGATTGTGTCCTTCATCCCAAAGAGATCTAAAAAATTTGCAAACTTCTACTTAGGGAGGTCTTTGTGAATGTTTTTGCAACTCATTTTGAGGAAGGACAATATTACAAATAGATGACTCCATCATGGTTTTTTTCTTGGATGAAGTGCATGTGAATCTCTATATGTTTAATTCCTTGGCACTATATTGGATTTTTGTAAAACTTTGATATACTCTAATTATTACAAAATATGGCAATTAGTCGATGAAACTATACACCAAACTTTGTGAGAAAGTGCTACAACCAAATGGCCTGAGTGTAACATTGACTACACCTTTTTATTTTATATATACTAGTGATAAAATAATGGAAAATTGATTTTTTTAGACCAACATATAGGGTCATATATTAGGTTGAAAAAATACAACACATTTTGGAACAATAGAAGGAGAAAAAAGGGAACATGTAAGACGTTTTAGAAACATCCATTAACCAGATCCACTTTGCCTTGTCCACTTTCTTTCTTAGGAATGTCATCTCCCATTAAAATGGGAGGATCGATGCAAGGTTCCAAAGAAGAGAAAGTATCTTGTGAAGTAGTGACATATGTAAGGATCCAAAATGAAAAATCCATGTATTAGGTAAGGAAGAAATAACAACCAAAGAATGGCCTTTACCTCAATCTTCCAGTGGCTTATCTCTAAGATTTTTCTCAACAATTTTCTATATTAAATCTTCAGAATTATTTTTCTAAAATGTTTGTTCCATTAGATTGATAATATTACTTGTGCATAAACTTTCTAGGTGATATATTCTATTACAACAACTACATTTTAATTTATCCTTCTTTTATTTTCTTGTTTTGGATTCGGAACACTCAGTGGATTTGTGGTTTACTAATTTTTTGTGTTCAGGTTCATTTTGCTCATTTTATCTTGATGCTTTCATGTACTAGAAGCACATGGGATTTGTAATTCTTGTGTGAATACCCATTTTTATGATACTATATTACGATTGTATAAATGATTCAATGAATTAATCCATAGGAGGTATTTTCCAAGATGCTCCCATTGTTAGCCTTGAAGTATGAAAATAAGAATGAAGTTTGAGTACTTAGGACCCAAATTTGGGAGAATAGAGAGATTAGTTTCTCCTATTCCTTTTCAAGTCGACATGCCTTGATTTATCACAACAAATATTTGAATTTTTATAATAAGTATTACAAGGTGTCAAATTTTCTTGGGCTCAATGATATGATGTCATTCTCCGGTTGGTGTCCTCATAGTTGATCTTGTTTCCCAAATAGACCTTTCAACGTATTCCATAATTTGTTAGGAATGGAAGTATATTATATGTGGAAGAGTATATCTAGAGATATTAAAAAGCATAATAACCAAAATGGTGTGGCCATCATGTTAAATACCTCACTTTAACTATTGAATTAGGTTTTTGTTTAAGTCCCATCGTAATCATGTCATGTTGAGTAGAAGGAGAAATTTTGGCTTGCATTAAAAATAATTAGATGTTGTCAAGATCACTAATAATGGATGATCCATTCTTTATGTGCACCCAAATCCTTTTTTTCGTATAAAGGAAAATATTTTCTTCTCCTTTCAATCACCTCCTATGTTGTGAACCATGTGAAATTTTTGGGGAACCTCCACACAATAATTTAGTTGTGAAAAAGAAACAAGAATTTTCAATCTTGAAATCAAAATTATTAAGAGAGACTAAAAGAATTTGAATTTCTTCAATTAAGAATGAATTACATAAAGTAATACTCTCCATGAGAGAGCTAATGCTCGTTAGATTTATCTTCTAGCACATTCACATAGGTAAACACTAGTTAACAATCACTATCACTAGTAAACAAAGCCTTACTCTTAGTTTATTGGCCATGAAATGGAGTTAGCCTCAATTAACTATATGCATAAGTGAAGAACTTATGCATGCAACATGAAACTTAGGCATGCATCATCCAAACTCATAGATGCAACATGCAACTCATGCATGTGTCGTGAAACTCATGCATGCATGATGTGGAGTCATTAGTGAGTGGTGCATGGAGATCTTGACTCGTTTAGAGTAACTGAAGTACAATTGATGCACAACTCAAGGAGAAATGCAAAATTTTCTAGGAGAAGAATATTCTCAGCAAGGAAGAATATCCTAAATCGAGTGCACTATAAAATATAGGATTTAGGAAAATATGAAGTAGGTAAATGTGCAAGTACACTAATATTTCCTCCCTAATAGTTCTAAGATAATTATTAGTAATAGACAAAGAAAAATGAGAACAAAATTTAGGTGGAGAATACCTTTCTACTTTCCTTTTTTCTAAGCCAATCTTCTCAATACCGTAGTATGAGGTTATTCTTCTTTGAATTCCTATTCTTTTGTTGAGTCAGATTCATCATAATTCAACTCAAACTACATTTTCTATCGTCCTCTTTCCCTTGGCAAGACTTCCTATTTGGTAATATATTTAGCCTCTCTAAAGAAAACATCATGGTTGTAAACAACCTTCTTCGTTTTCAGGTTCCAAAGATTATAACCTTTAATACCATCCTTATAACCAATAGAGATACACTTTTCAACTTTATTATCTAACTTTTTTCTATTTTCCATTGGAAGATGTACATAAGAAACAAAACCAAAACATATAAGATTTTTAAGAGAGGGTTTCTTACCAATCCATTTTTCATGTGGAGTCTTATAAACCGACATTAATGGGAATTTAATTTACTTGGTGACATGCAATATAAAAAAACTATACCCATAATGCCCTTCCTAAACAAGCATAATTGAGCAATCTCCTTGTTTTTTCCATCAATGTCCTATTTATCCTTTCTGCAACCCCATTTTGTTGAGGTCTATATGGAGTAGTCTTCTTCCCTACTATTCTACACTTCTTATAGAATTCCTTGAATTCATTCCCATAGAAATCTCCACCATTATTTGTCCTCAAAGTCTACATTTTTTTCTCCATCTAATTCTCCTCATGAGCCTAACAATATTTAAATTTACCAAAGACATCAAATTTCCTTCGAAGGAAATAAGCCTATGTGTTCCTTGAGAAATAATGTACAAATGAAACATATTACATCGATTTATGCAATGATGGAACATGCACATGTGCAAACACCTTATTGTGTACTAAATATAATATTTTGTTTACTCTTGTAGCATTACATGAAAATCTTAATTATGTTTACCATATATGCTACATTTATAGAAATTGAAATCTAGTGTACAATTAGACATACCTTCAAGTAGAACTTTACCATGTAATGCTTGAAGGTTGTTCTCTACAATATGTCCTAGCATTTGATACCATAACATTGTGTTTTTTTTCTAGATACAATATGGTTTTTCCTTCTTCATATCCACTCTCAAGAACAATAGAACTGTTACATCCATTCATGATAGTGCTTCCCAACAACTTCTACATTGTTCAATTATGAAATCCCCTTGGCAACACCATTTTTTCTTGAACCATGTAGGTTTCCCTTTCAAAGGTAGTATTTGTTCCTGCATCACTCATCTTGCTTATAGATATGGATATCAAGTTTCTAGCAAGCTATAAAATGTGAAAAACTATAAGGAGTGTTTTAATCCTTTAATCCTTGAACATTAACTTGAATTTTCCTCATTTCATGATTCTAGATGTCAATTAATCTCCTAAGAAAACATCACATCCACCATACCCCATATTCACAAAACCTCTCTTTATTGGGAGTCATATGAAAATAAACACTTGAGTCAATCAACCATAAATCATGATTTGCATGTGTGCTTAAATAATGCAAGTACACATCCCATCCTTTCTATAAGGAGACATTCTCTTCTATGGAAGGAACATAATAATACCCCTTCCCTTTATCAAATATTTTAGATCTACAATCCTTCTCCTATTAATTAGATTTACAAACTTTCAAACATTTACTTAAGAATTTTCCTAGATTTTTATATCTCTCACTTGAGGAATTATTTTTATTTCTATCCAGACAATATTCTCTTAAATATAAGTTGTCCATGGTTTTATGCCTCATTTATTTTGACAACAAGGATGATATCATTCCATAATAAAATAAATTGGTTTCAGTACTACCTATAGCTACAACTGGGCTATCCCATGAATCTAGCAAAAAACCTTGGAAACTAATGCATATATCTTTGTCCAAAATTTTGATATCAATAGACAACAATTGACTCACCATAGTATTAAAAGAATTTAAATGTTTTTTCATCGAGTCTCCATCATTCATCCTTAGTAGGTACAACTTCTTGCAAAGGAAAAGTTTATTTAGTATGTACTTAGGCTTATACAAATCCCATAACCTATCCCATGATGCCATGGCTATAGTTTATTCTAAAGCATTTAGTAACATCAAATATAAAATACATAGTTATATTATTCTCCTTTCCTTCTTGTCGAACTTCATCTAGTATTCTGTTGACATACCCATAGGTCAACTACCAAGATACACTATGACCCATTGTTATTTTTCTACCAAAAGGTCTTCCATATTGAGTTGCCATAACTCAAAGCTTTCATCATTAAATTTCTCAATTTTAATTTATAACTACTGACCATTTTCTTTCACCACAAGAATCACCACTAGAGATCTCCTACTAAAACTAGGTTTATCACAGACCTATGATAATTGAACCCTTAGAAAAAAGGCATTTCCTTGAAGCTAATAACTACTTTGATACAAAATTTAAGTTTTCTACCTTTAGAATAATCATTTCGCACATTAGTTCTTTATAAAATAGAAAGTTAATAACATTCACACATAATACTTGGAGATTTACCTTGGAAGCCCTTAACTAGGAAAACTAGAATTTTTTAGAGCAATTCTTGTAACTCTCATTGTATTAGGTTCGCCTTACACATTAAATTATATAATATTTTGCGGGCCATTGTTTGTTTTACCTTGGGATCCAATGTTTTTCCAACCAATTATTTGTTATCCCAATGACCATTCTTAATTCTTATACCTTTCCTTCATCATACTCAAGACATTGACTCCCCAATTCTTTGCCTTACTGCCATGTTTCAGTTTAGTAGGATTTATCCTATCAAATATCTCCTTAAGCACATTATAACCTCCAATGATATTTTTCCCCAACTCTCTACTATATGTCCATGTGTATGATAAATGAAGCTTATGTTGTCAAACACTCTTTTACCACCTTGAATTTCTATATTTCAATGCTCTCATTCTTGACTTCCCACTAACCATCCATGTATGGATGGTAGATCCCTTTGGAAAAGTGTTCATCCATGCACACATCATTTATCCTCTAATAAGACATCTCTTTTATTCCCCACTAGTCATCCATCTTTGTAGATTGTGGCATTTTCCAATGTCGAGAAATCCTTTACTACTCTATGTAAGTAATCCCATGACACTATTTACTTGATATTCCACCTACCATCCATGTGTAGGGTCCATGGAGTTCTTATTTTCAGGTGATTTGCCACCATATATATTGATTATACCCGACATGTGATTCTTTGACAGTCATCCATGTGTATGGATGGTAGTATTTCAATTATCATATTTCCCCAAGCATCACGTCACTTTTCCATATTTTAGATCTCAATCCTTGACCCATTGTGGTGTCAACATCTGTCATGAACACATGGTGTGTTTCTATTCAACACTTGTCATTTAAAATGATAATTAGGTTTTCTACCACAAATGGTAGTGTTTAGATAGAATTTCCTTAGTAATGATTGAGTACACTTGATTCATAGGCATACCCAAGAGCTATGACATACAATGTGTGCAGTACTATGTACCCCATAAAGTATATGATAGAAAATGTAAAACAAAAGTAATGAAGAGGGATAATGAAGTTCACCTTATCATGGAAGGTAGATGTTCGGTTCTTGCAATGATGAAAATCCTCAAGATCTTGGCTCATTGGTTCCCTTCACTAATGACCTGCACACAAACTGTTGGCATTATGATGCAAGTGTTGTCCTTGATGGCAACCCATACAGGTGATGGATCACTGTACAACAGGTCAGTAGCAAAGATTGATGATCAGCTCTCAAATATTGAAGAAAATAAGGAGTACACAGGCACACCGTACAAAAGGTGCGGACACGCAGGCATGTCTGATATAAAGTGCATACATACCCACAGGTTACCCATTCATGAGGTGCGTACCCCCAGTGCACACACTTCAAGGCAGTAAAGCGCGCATACGTGGGGTTCCTTATGTTTTACCCTTGGTATTTAGCCGACGGTATTGTGTTATCATGGTTTTGGCCCGTGGTATTGTTTATTTTATTATTATTATTGAGCTCCATGATCCTTGATTTAAGGAAGAGCTTGCCTATATAAAGAAGAGGAGATCATTTGGCTTAGGTATGTTTTTTGGGTTGAATATCTTAAGAAGCTAGTTCTGAAGTTCTAGTGATGGGTTATGAGAGATGTCTAGATCTAAATAAGGCGAATCTACTGATGAATTGAGATCTCTTCGACGCATGTTCAGATCTGTAGATCTGACTGTCTGGGTTGTTCTTGAAGTCTCGAAATTATCTATACCCGGAGGTACGCAGGTCCAGTGAAAGAAAAGTGCGGAGATACGCAGGCACATAAGCATTGCAGGTGCGCAGATATGCAGGACTAGAAGCGCTGCAGATGCGAAGGGGCGCAGGTAGCTCATTGGACACAGAGCGCGCGTACGCAGGAATTCTACAAGGCGTAGTGCGCTCGTACGCAGGGATGAAGTTGGATACAGTGCGTACTTATACGCAACTGTTATATGGGTGAAGATGCGTACCTCTCTTGAGATCTATTTAGCTGTACATGTCTATCATTGCTATGATCTGGGTTTTGAAGTAATGTCTGATGTCTGATATCATGTTCTGGTAACAGCAGTTTGAGAGGTGATTGATTAAATATTGATGGACGAATGGATCAGGTTCTTAATAGCTCATCTTTATGTGATCTGATTGACTAGATCTGGTTGATGACTCACTCGTATATATATATTGATCTAGTGCTTGGGTAATTCAAAAGGTTGTTTGATTATGAGCTTCAATGTGGTTATTGGGTCCAGTATGAAAATTGGATGAAACGTGGCCTTTCAGTTTATGTGTTGTGCTTCAGTGTATCCAGTATGAAAATTGAAGAAACGTGGTACCTGGAGGAGAGAAGATTGTAGGTCAGCACCTACGTATTAGTATATAAGCTAGTACAAGAGCTAAAGGAAATCTTTGGAGCATTGTAGCAGGTAGTAGCCTGCGTACTAGTAAATG
>APFE030197485.1:6444-35650 GCA_000404065.3 Pinus taeda | reverse complement strand
TTTCGGGAAACGTGGCAGTACGGCCGGAAACGCGTTTCACGGCCGTACCAAACGCGTTTCCGCGTTTCGTACCCGTTTCCGTACGGAAACGGACCTTTATACCACGTTTCCTGCAACATAGGTTTGGGCAAATTTGTACCCCCATAGGACCCTTTTTTTCATCATTGTCCAGCACCCCACAAAGATGCCACCTCACACGGGTATATGAACCACAACATGGTTTTCCTCCATGACAACCATGAGGGCACACAAATTTGTAAGTTCCACCACCCTTTCCCCCATCAAGTTTGGTCACATAGTTCCACAAGGGTGTTAATACAGCTTTCCCATCTAGTGTTTCAGTTTCCCCTTCAGGTTCATCCCCTTCCTCTTCAAACCCTTCCTCCTCATCATACATTGGGTCACTCATATTGGGACCATTGTTCTCTTGTGTTTCTTCCTTTCTATTCCTATTCCCCCTTGCCATCATTAAAACCAAGAGTAGAATGATACATAGAAGCCAAAAGAACACCATCTTGGAATATGGATATAGGTGGTGGACAACTTGCAAGTAAAGGAGCAAGTAGAAACAATGGGAAAGAGTAGGAGAGGGAGGAGAAAAATACGAAAAAATGTCAAAAAATTAAAGGAGTTTGGGGTTTGAACTTACCTCTTTAGCTCTTGTAGATGAAGTCCTCCAAGCTCTTGCTCCAATCTCCTCCTCCTCCTAACTCCTCCTCCTTCACTCCTCCAAGCTTTCCTCTCTTCTCTTCTCCTCTCCTCTCTTCTCTTCTCCAACTCTCATAAACTCAAAGTGAGCAAATGAGGAATGAATGGGGGCTTTATTCCCTTCATTCCTCACTTTAACCTCACCCTAACCTCACTCTAACCTATCCCTTTATGCCAAGTCAAAAAAAAAAAAAAACGGAATTTCATCATGCGCGTAGCCTTTTCCAGAAGTGTACGGGAAGCGTGCGCTTCTCCCTCTGAAGCGCCACGCTTCGTATGCCCAAAGTGCCGTACGAAGCGCGCTTCCGAGCCACGCTTAGGAAAATTCCAGGAAGCGATAAAATCACGCGGAAGCGCGCTTCCGCCGAAGCTTCCTAGACGCATCCGCACGGGATGCGTTTTCGGGCTTGGAACCGGGGGGGGGCACTTCCTACAACATTGCTTGGGAATCACCCCTCATCCTTTCATTGACATATTGATTATTGTGATTCCGCTTATATTGGGTCTCCTCCCATCAGTGAAAGTCCATAAAGAGAAGGGAGCCTAAGCTGAGGTGACAGTGGGCTATCACTCCATTGTTTCCCTTGACTTAGTAGTTGCTCTATAGGATTTCCTCCTAGGACCCCTGCTAGTTTGAGCGGTAACATTTTTGGCGCCATTGTCGAAGACATGAGACATGTGTCTTTTTCCCCATACGACGATATCGATATATCATTCTTGGCGACTCCATTGGAAAAACGAAGCCCTAGTTCTTCATTTGAATTTAAAGACAATGCTTGTAGGGTGAAGCAAGCATTTTTGTTGGCAACTTTTAAATTCATTCCTACATAATTTACATGTATATCTCAATAGGATGTCTTTCTTTGATGATTATCCCGCTTTGGACATCAGTAGCATCATTGGGCACCCTAAACATGTCATAGGAAGGATGGTACGTGGGGTGCCCATGTTTGATGGTGTTCCACTCTCTGGAATCGAAAGATTTAATGCGCATGCTTCAAAGGAGAAAGTGGTCCACCAAGATGTCCTTATCTTGTTCATGAGATCTCTTTGTGGTCATAACTCATGGTTGCATAATCACAAACCTAGGGGCATTTCTTAGACACTTTCAAGTATGCCCCGCATTAAACATTCAGGAGGAAGCCTTCATTAAGCATCGTCATGACCTTGGGAATCTAGATGATGAGCAAGAAAGGGGGCCCTCCCTGGGTTTGCATGGTAAAAGATGGGATGATGATAATTCTAAAAGCATGTGTGATAGGGAGGATAAGTTTGTAGAGAGCAAAGTTAGGGTTAACCCTACCTTTTCCAAGGATACTATCTCTGATGATCTACCCTTTGAAAACCTTGGAGAAGGTGATCCCATAGCCCCTTCAAACAATGATATCAATGATTACTTACATATTGAAGAAGGAAAATGGGACGTCCATGGAAATCGTTTCGACAATGACCTTATCTATGACACCGATGCCGATGATATCGATAGTACCCTTGTCTTTCCTCACAATCTTAGGGTTGTAGTTGAGTCTCATGTGGATCCTTTCCTCAACCCTTCTTACATGATCACTAACAATGAGGAATCCTCCATCCCTCCTAAGTGTGATCATCGTGGGCAACTTACTCGTGTTTCTCCATCTCATTAGTGTCCCTTTCATACTAATCATAACCCTATGGAGGCCATAAAGCATGACATAAATAGTAAGAACCAAGATGGAAGTGATATAATTGAGGTTGCCATCCAAAAACAAATTATGAGCCTAATTGTTGACATCTCTATCTTTTGGTTCGAGAGGATCTCACGGACTAGATTACATCCCTTTGTTCTCTCTTCTCCCATGATCCTCCATGTATGGGCATTCTATTTTCCCACCTCCTACCATGGTGACCCTCCATATGATTGTTTTTGTCCTTACTCTTGGATTTGCTATATAAGTAATCATTGGGCAAAATGTTTTATAATGATCTAATGATGTCTTGGTTGCATTGGCTCTATGATTACACTTAGTGCTTCTACGATGTAATATGCATGTTAAGGTAGGATGCATTGCATGCTGATTTCCCTCATTGGAATCAACATCATATGGTGTTATCATGCTAGATTAACTACATTTAGATTAAGATTGCATTTGAAATTTTATTTACTAGTTGATTTTTAGTGGCCTAATATAAGCATGGGTGATCATAAGACACCACAAAAGTACGTTGCCCCATTTGCTTGGTCTTTGATATGTACAGGTAATAAGTCTGCGGTACCAAGAGATTGTTGGTGTTCTCATGACTTCCTGTTTTAGTAGCTTTGTGCACCTTTCCGAGAGCTCATGTCCAAGTTGGAGCCAGATGTTACCCACCACCTATGGGTAGTATGTATAGAAGAATTTTTTTCTTAGATGGTCCTCAACCGACTGCCAACAACCTCTTGCAGCCACCAGATGGTTCAATGTGCCAATATATTTGCCAACTAAGTTGGCCATGTGGCCCCTCACCCATCTTTTATGATTGTATGTTTGAAGGTGGGCCTCTGATCCCAAAGGTATGGCTTTTCATTGGTATAGTTGATTAATTTTGTTTATTTTTCATGGACACCTTTGGGCATGGATCAGTGGGGGGGTTTCGGCAGAAAGAGTAGGCTAGGTATGCACTCTTGTCTCCTTCGCTCCGTTTGGTGGCTACCTTTGTAACCTAGTCCCGTGGGATCTCCTTTATTGACCGTTGTCTTTAGGGTTGGCACTACATGGGAAATTGATTTTGGTTGCGTGGTTTCGCTCATTCTAGCTCCATTCACCATTTTTCCCATCTGGGTCCACAAGTGCCCACTGGGTCTACATAGGGTTAGCCTCCCCCCAACCCTTGTCCACACCTTGGTTGGCATGGAACGATGCCCCAAAGGTTGATGCAGCTAAAAAGAAAAGAAAAAGCATAATTTAGCCACTTACAACAGGAAACGTACCACAAAATGCAAAATATGGTCGGGACACACAAATTTGGCGCGTAGGCAAAAGCCAAACATGAGCTCTACCTCTTACCATGGCCATCACCTTGGTTCCTATGGGCCCTAGATGAGCCCCCTCCATCATTAAGGAACCCATGATTGTCCCAACCCCTGGTGGATGATGAACTGCCCCACCTTAAGGGGTTATTCACTATTGTATACTACACATCATGCTCTCATCCCTTGGAGCCCCTAGCAATTATGAAGAAAAATCAATTAAAGGCAAAATGCATATGAAAAAGGGTGGAAAAACAAAGGCCAAGGTAACTCATGTACCATGATTTGCTCCCTCTTACACTCATATACCTAAGTATGGGTTTCTTTCATCATAACTACCCTTGTCCCATGACATGTGGCCTGGAGCGCCCCCCTGATTCCCACTCCATTCCAGGTTTATATCACTTTCCACCTACCATTTGATGGACTACCATGGACATGTCATCCCCTTTAAAGATTGAAACCACCTAATAGGGTCCTTGGTTAACCCTCTTATTAAGCTTGGAGACACTTGTACATGCCAAAGCCCACTATGGAAGGGCATGCCACCATGAAGTGCCCCATTGATTCCATGATTCGTAAACTCTTTTATTTGATTACTCTAATGATTTCTTTTATTGGAGGGCAAGGGGACACATTAGATCTTATGCAGGATTGTAGATGGGTCTCCATTTGGGGCTTGGTCTCCCTATACGAGGTCCAATCCCTCTAAAGGGCCACATGGGCACTTGTAGTGTGAGTGTTGAGAGCTATAGGCCTCCACCATTGTAGAGATTACTTCAGGGGTCCCCGACACCAATCATGGATTGCTCGTGTTCCACCTTTTGGATGAGGATGTTGCACCTGGTTCACCATGTGCAGCCGGCTCCACATTTGCACTATACACTTGGCAGATGTTCGAGGGTCCAGCTGAGGATGTGTCTCACTACAAAAGACAAAGTGAGGGCTTATGTCATCATCCTAGCCCTTACAGATGGAATACATGCATTTTCGATCCACTTGGAGACCCATGAGGATGTCTTTGTGCCCTCGCACCCACTTGGGAGCACCACAATGACTTGCTTGGAAAATAAGGGGCCAACCCCTTGTCCACTATGCTTGAAGTCCATTTTCTCACCATGGCACACTTGGGACTTTATTAGGCCTCCTCAAAGGCCCAACGACTCATTTTATTGATCATTCTGCCCTCTTGAGAGGCTTATTATTATGTTATTGAGCTATCTTGGTGGGCTTGTCACCAAGGGATTTTATTATTGTACATTATTTTATTATTTGGGGCTCAATTAGGCCAAATTAGGCAAAGCGAACTCATTAGAGATTGTATTAATAGATGGGAGGTGATTCATTCTCTCATCATCACTTGGATTTGGGTTTAGTAGCTACTTGAGAACTTCACATTCCCTTTTGGAGGACAAGTTTCGATTACATGGATGAATTTTGATGTTTGAATCTATTTCTCGTCTTGGAGCTTCATCATTGGCATAATTTGATGATTGGATATACTCATTATACATGTAAGTGATCTATTTCATGCTTATTTTTGTTATTTACTGTCACATGAAATATTGCTGGGATTTTTGCTATTTAAGTATGAAATTCACTGCTTTCTATACGAAATTGTGGAAATTTTGATCTTTTGTAGCGTTGCATCATTGCATGGGCCATGTATGAATGAGTGAATGCTCTTAGAGATTATTGTTGAATACATTTTTGACAAGTCATTAATTATTGCATATCGAAGTATAAAGACCTTAAGTAGCTGCTCTCATGCCCTAATGCCATGCGAAGTTGCTTGAAGACCTCCTTGATTGGGTAAATCCTTTCCAAACAATGAATTCTACTTGACTCCATCTCTCCTAATGGATAAGGCACCGATCCTTCCATAGGTGATCACTTTTAAAGAATATTTCTCACATCTCCTTCTCTTTCTAGGCCTAGCCTCCATAGGTCACCTAGGGCATCATTTTTCTCACATTGCTGCCATTAAAAAACTTCAATCTCTTGTCCATAACTGCGCTAGGGTTTCTTCTAAAGGCCCTCCAAATTTGAATCAATTTCGACGGTGGGATCCCCAAATATAGCAAGCCCTAGCTCAAGGATTATTGCTTTGCCTAGGTTTCCCTTGGCTAGTGCCCTCATTTGGACCATTGAATTTAATTCTCAAAAGAAGATTTTCCCTTTGGTCCTCATCTCTTCCATAGTTAGGTCAAGCCCCTCCTTGGCTGATCATCTTCACATCCTTGACCTAATTCTAGGTCCACTTGGTCTCTTGTGGTCCCACAACCTTACAACTCTAATTCCACAAAAACCACACAAATGCCAATTCTCCACAAGGATTTTCAAGTCTAGTAATTCCCTTGACAAGATTCATTCCCAAACCCTAGCCACAAAAATCCTATTAGCTCTTCCTAGAGAGGCTATCACCTTGACTTGAGCAAGAAAGCCATATAATTTAGTCTCTTTTGTGAATAGGCCTTGGGAATCACCTCTCATCCTTTCATTGACATATTCATTATTGTGATTCCACTTATACCGGATCTCCTCCCATCGATGAAAGTCCGTAAAGAGTAGGAGCCTTAGTTGAGGTGATAGTGGGTTATCGCTCCACTATTTCCCTTGACCTAGTAGTTGCTCTATAGGATCCCCTCTTAGGACCCCTGCTAGTTTGAGCAGTAACAATACCATCAACAATGCCCCTAAACAATACAAGAGCAATGGATATGTGAAAGCTAGAACCATGTTAAAATCTAAAAAAAAGATAGACAAGGAAAAATCTTAAAAAAATCTAGAATTTGGGGAGCCCTAGGATGGTTTTCATATTCTCGAGCTTTATTTAGGATATCCATTGGAGTTGATGGTTGGACAAATGTAAAAAGCTAACAATTGATAAATGTTCTTGGAGTTTCAACTATTGGTACAATCTTCCTTGCATTCTTAGACTTCTCAACAATGGAGAAGAGTGGCACTAATATTGCAAACTTGTTATTGAAAACCATTTCTAGATATTGGCACTTTCATTGCCGTTTAGGTAATGACTAATAATGTAGCTAGTTCTAAGGCAGTAGAACAACATATTAACTAGGTGCATCCCCATAGTTTTGGTATGGTTAGTTGACACACATGGTAAACCTTTTGATGATATTGTTAGGCATGAAGCATGTAAATGTATGTGATTTCCAAATTGTGTAGTAAGCAATGTTTGATAATATTGTTTCATGAATATATGCATTTGATAATAATATTTCTAGAATATCTGCATTAGATTTCTTCATATCAATGTTTCAAACCTCACTTAGGTTCACCTCTAGGATTGAAGGATCACGAGTAAAGATGGCATCTTGACCAAGTTATTAATATAGGTTATCTTGAGGAAAAATAACATGAAAATGAATTGGTTTAATAAACATAGTTAGTGCTTAATTACCTCTAACTCTATTCTATAATTAAACCTCACTTTAACCAAAGATTGAAAACTAAAATGGATTTAATAAAGAAACCTCCTAAAGTTACTACACAATATTTTTCCATGGAACCTTGTGGGGAAACCCAAGGGATGCTTCCCCTTGGATGGCATCCCTAGTAAACATGTTGATGTAAATTAGTGTGACTAACCTAGAGGAATTCAAAATGATCACATATTGGCATTGAACTAGTTAAATTCCCAACAACATCCACGGGCTTAATGTTGCAAAAAACTACTACACAATTGCTATTAAAAAGGTTAATATTCGAGAAGTTTTTAATGTATAAAGTAAAATTTTTATTCACAGATCAACCATATTTTAATTATAGTTACAAAAAATGTGCCTAATTTATTACGTTGAGATGCGCTTTCTACAACCCAATTTGAGGGAGATGTGTAATTCCATGCTCAATGAGGCGTTGACATGTAGCATTTAAAAGAAATATTAATAATAATTCTATGTTGGCCCAATCGTAAAGTAAAACACCAAAGATATTTATTTATTTATTTAATTTTTCCAAGGAACAACTTTGTGGAAAACCCTCCAAGTACTTCCCCATGATCCATGGATGGCAAACAAGGTAATTTGTTGACTTTGATTACAGAGTTTAATCACGAGGGGATCAAGAGAGTCAAACCACTGGCCTCCACAACTTTGAGGGAGAGATCTCACATCTAGCTCATGGCCGTAACCCTTGGGGCTATATTTAAATTCAAAGTAAAGAAATTTAGCAAAGGTTAGTACATATTTGTTATCCCTGATTCACATATTAGTGAAGGGTCATAGTCATTGGTAAGTATAAAGCTTATTTATTTTGGTTTTTGGTTTCTCTTAGTGTGGATAAATAAGGGAGAGAGAAAAACAACTGGCAATTCAACGAAAAAAGGTAGTTATTCCCCCCCAAAAAATTCTCTTACTTTGATATAGTTTCAATTATTATTTAGTTTAGTGATTTAATTATGAGAATTACAAATCCATTTGCTCACATATATACTAAGGAAGGTATTTTCTAAATCTATATGAAATTAACTACTATTCTCTTCATGATATATTGTGTGGAGAACCCATTTGTAAGATTTAATACTTTTAGAAGTCTAAATTGTTAATAAGCAACCGTGATCCATCTTAACTTGGGATCAAGTGTTGAGAAGGATCAAATCTATTAAGGCGAAAACCTTTTTGAGGGAGTAAAAATTATGGAAGCTTTTATCCTTGACAAATTTGATCCTTCTTAGTGCTTGATAAATCTAGAGTCAAGATGAATCTACGTTGGTTATAATCCAATATTGTTTATGTTTTGGGGTTACTACAAAAGTGTTTTCACCTTGTTAGGATAACACTATGTTTCCTAGCCCTTTGGCCACTCCATGGACATATGGATGGTTCAATATGGTTGGATGCTTGATATTAGTTAGAGAATTGACATGATGCTCTTACTTAGGTGGTTGTTACCTTGATCAACATGATGACTAAACCATTGGCCATATAGAATGGGGGTTAGTTGCTTGATTAGGGGAGGTATTCACTTAGGAGGAGGAGCATTGGGTACTTAGCGCATGGAGCTTGGGACCATGTGATATATATATCTTGGAGGTTGG
Organism: Pinus taeda; assembly: GCA_000404065.3. Taxonomy (NCBI): domain Eukaryota; kingdom Viridiplantae; phylum Streptophyta; class Pinopsida; order Pinales; family Pinaceae; genus Pinus; species Pinus taeda. Next base: position 26,894 of record APFE030197485.1, on the reverse strand, counting down.
ACATTTCATTTGAGGATGATTGGCATACTTCATGGAGGTTTGTGATGAACTTGGGCACATGTGTTGAGGAGGAACATTGAAGCTTTGTGATCACCTTGGCATCGTCTTTCATTCAACTAGTGTGTGCTTGTTTCCTTGATGGTTATCTCTAATAGGTTTGCTTTTCCTCCCTCTTTAATCACCCATCAAAGGTGCAATCATTCCCTTAAGCTCTTTTCCTTAGGTCTACAAGTTTATCCTCCCCGAGAGTATAATCTCTTGACATAATCCATCTAATTAAGGTAAGCTTAGATTTGGAGAAGTGATTAGCATTAGGCACACGAGAGAACATGAGGCACATAGTTAGAGGAGTGCCTTACATGAGGACAGTTGGCCCTTGTGTAGCGGGATACCGAGAAATAGGGAGTGTTAAACTAACAACTTATTGCAAAATGCACCATCTTGGAGGAGGGGTGTTGAGCCCAAGGAGGATCATGCTTAGAGGGAAGTTCACTTTGGGGGTTGGATAAACCCTAGTTTGACATATGTGCATCCTTGTATTGTAGAGTGGTCCATGTAGGGTTCCCTGGTTGGTTACTTGTATGGACATGTCCTTATTTTATGTTACCCTCTCTCACCTATATTTCATATAGGGGAGAAGATTGCTCTTGTTTTCAAAATCATCATTGTACTCTATTCTTTATATTGTCTTGTAGGGAGTAAGATGCTAGGTTCATGAGGAAACCCTAGGAGTATGACATTAGGGTTCATGAGAAAACCTTACGAGAAGATAATCTTGAATGTTCATGGAGAGATTTTTCTTGTGTGATGCTAGGATTTTCTCTTGTGAAGCTAGGTTTTTATGCTATGCATGTAAACCCTAGAGAACATGAAGTCGAGGATGATGATGGTTATGGCTCTTATTTAGTGTTATGGTTTCCACCCTAGTAAGACATGGAGAGTTGAGGTAGTTCCTTGCATGATTTTGAAGCCTTGCTCTTGTGGGATGTGAGGCTAGGGCTAGATCATGGAGAGATAAGACTAATGAGTCTTGCGCTTGGTGTGATGCCTTGCTTTGAAGAAGACTTGATTATTGTACCCTTGATGTTCCACAAAGGTTTTGGTGTTTGTATTGATGTAAGAGTTGAAGGCCTAGGGTTTGAAGGCCGAAGCCCTAAGATGCACTTGTAGATATGGAGGCTAGTGCTAGAGTTCTCTTGCCCTATATTTGTGTGACACAACATGGCTAGGGTTTGTAACCCTTAAGGAAGACCGTAGTACTAGTGTGGAGAGCTTATATGATACAAGCTTGTTGTTGAAGCGAAGGAAAAATTGTCAGTATTGATGCTAGTTTGCTTTGGATCTTTGGTGGTGGCTAGGGTTTTCATGGTTTTTCCTCACTATGGTTTGGATAGCTAGAGTTATACCAAATTTGTTTTAAAGCTGTGATGTGTACATGAACTTCATTTCTTCTTTAGATATATGAAGTTTCCAGTTGTCCAAAATTTTGTAATTGCATATTTGATTTTCAGCTTGCATTTTCTTCAAGATTGGGTAATTCCTAGCACTTGTTCATGCTGATTTGACTTAACATATGGCTGAAAGTGTTAAGTAATTTAACATATAATTTGAAGATTAGAGTAGATTTTCTGTTGTAAAATCTGCTGCACTAAAGTGATTTTCAGATGTAGTACATCCTTGGAAAAGCATGCCCCAAGGGCTGAAACCTGTTGGCATTTGTTGGGTTTGGTATCTTTTTTCTTGAGCTGCCTAGTGTGTTGAGTTGAAGTGAAGTGAAATATTGTCTGTTGTTTGCTGCTGATCAACCCAAGGCTGAAAGGTTACATGGATTAGATTTGGCAAACTTTTGGTGTGAGGTGAAATTTCAGATTTGTGTTAATTCCCCCATTCTTAAAATTTCAACATGGAACCAAAGCTGATTTGACTGAGATTGCCTTCTTACTAATTTGAAGGCTGGATATTTCAATTATTGTTGTGTACTCGGGAGTGGTTGGGTGGTGAAGGGTGCTTGAGATGAGCACGTGCACCCCTAAAGGGTTTGATGGGTTGAAAGTTGAAACCCTCATTGCTCTTGTGATGAGTGTGTTTTCAGCTATGATAGATGGTAGATCTACTAGATGGATAACTGCTATGGAATTATTTTTAGTGGGTGAGATGCCCAAAAAGACCTACGATAGGTGGTTGATTTGTTCATATAGATGCTAGTGTGTTCTACTTCATTTGTGGATGTCATGGACTTATTTTCAAAGGACTTGCAGTAGGTGGCTGATTTGTTCTAGTAGATGTCGTTGTGCTTCCACTCGTGATAGGTGGAGGATCTACTTCATTGATGGCGGGTATGTGATCTCTATTTTAGTGGGTGTGATGCGAAGAAGAACCTCTGATGGGTGGCTGACTTGTTTAGTAAATACTAGTGCTTGGGGTGAATTGATACCTGCGATGGGCATGCTTGACTATATAATTGTTTGCTGATTTTTGGAGACTCAGATGGGCTGATTCATTTCATTCTGTGATAGATGGAACACCATAGGGATACATGTTTTCATGAGTTGTGACACTAGGATTTCAAGAATGGCAACCTTGCTAGTGTTGGTGCTTGTTGCAAATGAAGGGAGCTTCCAACATCCCTTGGGGATAGTATTGGTTGTACATCTTGTACATTTATGGAGATATTGAACATGAATGTGTTAGCTGGTGTGACATGAATCTATTGGTGCTCCTGTGCATTTGTACTTTGTGCTTGATTTTGATGAGTGGATCTTTCATGTTGTATCCTTATATACGAACTTTTGTCTTGGAGTCTTGGCAATGGGCATTGAATGATTGTATAGAAGATCTAACTTGGAGATAGGTTCAAAACTTGGAAGCTGTTCTTACCATTGAAGATGATGGACATGTTTCGATGTCAACCCCATCTTCCAATGTTGGGAGCAATCTAGAAACTTTAGCTTCACCACCTACACAGCTGTGTGCAGGCCTTTTAGCATGTGGTGGTGCACTTGCCCTTGGCGGGGAAAATCGAATAGAAATTGCTTATGGAAGAGGACTCAGGAAACAACAATAGACAATAGAGTTGTTTCTCTTGTTTCATTTCTTTACTTGTCATATACTGCAGCTCTGTTTTGTGTTTCGGTTTCTATTCTGTAAATTACGAACATAGTCTATTTTAAGGAATTTAGACTTCTGTGATCCATAACAATGATTAGAGAATTTTCAGCGAAATCACATAAATAATCATTTTTCGCCGAAAATTCTCTAATCATATTCTATTTTGTAAACATTATTCTATCCATGTCATAACTCTTTGGTCATGATGGCCTATTTCATTCATAATCTATTTCTTACCATCCGGTTTATAACTTTGTAACTGCTTGATGGTTGATGCCATCTAGTTCAAATTGATTTCCTATTCTGCTTCATGCTATCTGATTTTTAACTTCGTAACTACCAAATGATCTTGAGACTTGTACTAGATGGTTGATGCTTCAGTCTAGTATGAATTACATTTCTAACTTTTTAAGAATGTACTATCTGTCTTACTTTTTAGTAATGAATTTCATTTCTTTACTTGTCATATACTGCAGCTCAGTTTTGTGTTGGTTTCTATTCTGTAAATTAGGAACATAGTCTATTTTGTAAATATTATTCTATCCATGTCATAACTCTTTGGTCATGATGGCCTTTTTCATTCATATTCTATTTCTTTACATCTGGTTTATAACTTTCTAACTGCTTGATGGTTGATGCCATCTAGTTCAACTTGATTTCCTATTCTGCCTCATGCTATCTGATTTTTAACTTTGTAACTACCAAATGATCTTGAGACTTGTACTAGATGGTTGATGCTTCAGTCTAGTATGAATTACATTTATAACTTTTTAATAATGAACTATTTGTCTTACTAGTAGCACTCAAAGCTATCCTGTTAGCAACTAATTTGCATGCTGCATCTTTTTTTGAATAATATATGCATTGTAACTATAATTAATAAAAATATATATTAATATATGTGCATAGAATGTTTTTGGGACTGCTTCGCTCCCAGCATTTTTCTGGGGAGGGCCTCTTCCTGCTCCCATTTTGTTCCGAGCTGCCGAAAACACTGCTTCAAGCAATTCACTATAATTCACTTCAGTTTATGTAGATGGAAAATACTTAATTGACATACGTTGACAGTATTTACTTATAGGCTTTAGTTTATTTCTATAGAACCTTACCTAGATTTATCTGAAAGTCAAAGTGGCCCTTCGGACCAGCTTGTGAGTGCTAATGTACTGAATGATCGAAATATTCTTTCTTAAGATGGTTTACATGGATTTCAGTGCATTGAATTGATGTTACATAAAGCTTAGCAGATTGCAATCTTTGCTGAAGTACAGTTTCAAATGTCAGTTATTTTGTGAAGTTAATCTAGTTTATTTACCAATGCAAAGTAACCATTTGTCTCTACTACTCAAATTTATGAAACAGTTTGTAGACAGTTTAACTATTTTTTCTGCTAACCAGGGTCTTTTTATGATGCAGCGGTTTAACTACTGGCAATTACACGGAACTTTCAAATATATATGAGAAATACAAAGCCCAAGGTCTGTTCAAACCTAACTTAGAATTTTGTGGTACATTATAAGCAAGATGTAAAGGGTTAACCATGGTTGACCAAGCTCTTCAAATTCCTGAGACCTGATCCCTGTTTGTTGTCAAGTCTATTGTTTATCATGCACTGTGGGGTTTGACAACCTGCACACTCAAATTGTCCACCTTGTTGGGTTTCAGATGACAGACCACTGGCAACTTAAGAAACATAACAATGTTACACTCATCTTGGGCTTCAAACAATAATCAATGTGCATGCATGCCCTCTTATTTTTAACTTCTTCCAAACGAAAGTTTTTAGAACCCTGCGGTTCAAAACAAATGGAAAATTTCTACTTTATAAAGGCCGATCAAAAGGTTAAATGTTTTGTGTAAAGCATGTCTAATCACTGCTATTAGTTAAATTTCTTGCTTATAACTCCCGTATCAGAGCAAGTATATTATTTATATCGGGAGAAACCTCTTGATACCTCGTGAATGATACAGACAACAAAATGTACATGCTATACATTGGGGCATTTGGATCAAACAAATGTATCTGGTCCTTTGTGCATCTGACAAGATTGGCAGATGCAAGAGTGACACAATTAACATTATTGCAAGTGAAGTTACCTCAAGAACCGAATCAGGTTTTCTGAACATAACCCTTTATCCCATAAGAGGACAGTCTTACCCATTTTGCAAATATTTGCATACTTTTAAGCTTTCTGTCGGTGGAGATTTTCATGGTGGAAAGGGCTATCTTAAGCTAAGTAACAAGTATAGGTTCTTTTCAACATTAAGTAGGTTTTAGTCTGTCGTGCCCAACTGTGTATGATAGATCAACAAAGTGTCCCTTTTCCTTCTGTTTGAAAGTTCCAGTTAAATTTTTGCTCCCAGTATCCGCCACAATTGGCTGAAAACTTGAAACCTTTATTTGTTATTACAAACTTTATGGCTTTCCTAGACCAATTATAAATCTTGAAGGCTTGGTGACAAAAATAGAAAGATAATATTGTTTTGGATAAATGTGCTTGTCAGCATTCAGTTTTGTGTCACCGTCACTCCTAATATGATGCTTATTTAGGACAACTTTAACTGAATCAGTTTTGTATTCATGGGACAACTTGCCTTAGCTGTGACATCTACAAGCATTTATAAATGAAATATGTACATGATTGGCGATGTGCTCCAGGAAATTTATTTGGATGAATGCAAAGATGGTGAAATTTATTGTTGGGGAATTATAATGTGCAGGTTTTGAGATTCTTGCATTCCCTTGCAACCAATTTGGAGGGCAGGAACCTGGAAATAATACACAGATAAAGGAATTTGCCTGCACCAGATTCAAAGCTGAGTTTCCCATATTTGACAAGGTAGCAGAACTATGAAATTTGTAATGAATTGACCAGGGGCTTTGTGAAAGCCTCCCTTTAATGGCTGTCTTGTAGTTATGAACCTGATCAAATCCTTCCTGCAGGTTGATGTGAATGGCCCAAATACAGCTCCAGTTTACAAGTTCTTAAAATCGAGTAAGGGTACAGGACTTTTTGGTGACGGTGTAAAGTGGAACTTCGAGAAATTTTTGATAGATAGGGATGGGAAGGTTGTCGAGAGATATCTTCCAACAACATCCCCTCTTCAAATTGAGGTCAGTATATTCTCTAGCCGTTGCCTTGGTAGCTTGATATATGTAAAAGGGGATTGCAAAAAGGCATATAATTTGTAGTTTCTTTTTCAGGGCAGGATATTCCTCGTTTGATCAGTTATTAATAGGTAGCTTTTCTGTTGCAGAAGGATATACAGAATCTGCTTGCTGCATGACACATGTATTTACATCAGAAATCCGTGTTGAAGTTAATGAAGTTTGCCTGTGCCATCAATGTTATCGTTACAGAAGTGATATTGTTCTAGTAATAAGAACTTAATCTTCGACAATTAATATTTGGTTTTTCTAGTCTTTATGGTGATAAAGTACAAATGTTCAAAGAAAATGCATACATCACTGGTAGTAATTATCGACTGTATCATTAAAGTCATTGTGATAAACTTATTGTAATATTTAGCAGCGTATCTGTACATTTGATGCCAATGCTGATAGAGAGATGTCGGAATTGTTTGTCAAGGTACTTTTCCACAATGAGTTCTAACTTGTGGGATAAAGGGAAGCATATTTTTACCATATACTGATCAAGAACGGTTTTATATTGGTTACTTAACAATGTGAATCCAAATAGACACTTGTAATTACATAGTTTCTGCAAGGATTTCAAACTTTAATCATTAGCATCTTAATGGTGATAAACTACAAATGTTCAAAGAAGATGCATACATCACTGGTAGTGATTATTGACTGTAGCATTAAAGTCATTGTTTGATAAACTAAATTGTGATATTTAGCATCATATCTGAGAACATTTGATGCCAATAATAATAGTAACATGTCGGAATCTTTTGTCAAGATTCTGTTTCCCAATGAATTCTAACTTATGGTATAAGCCGAAGCATTTTTTACTATATACTGATCAGGAACGGTTTTATATTGGTCACTTCACTCTGTGAATCCAAACAGACACTTGTAATTACATATTTTCTGCAAGGATTCCAACTTTAGTCATTAACACCTTTTCTACCAAAACAAATCATTTTTCAGATTAAGTCAGATGATTAGAACATTAAAACCTAGCTAACAGAAGAACAAACATAATGTCAAATAGACCTAGTTCAAACCATTAGCAATAATCCTAAATTCCTTGAGCTGCAGTCACAAGCTTGATCAAGGGCAATAGACAAAACTGGGCAGGGCATCATTAAGATCTAGCATCATTGATTTATGATTTATGTTGTCTTATTGCAGCAGGTGAAGCAAGGTGGTCTACAGCAGGTTTGTGGGGGATATTTAGTACGTTGTATGCATATATAACCCAAAAGGACCTATATAAAATATTTGACTGTAAACACCAACATTAAAACAAAGGTGACTTGGTATGCATAGATCCATTTCAATGCCGGACACCTAAAGTTTTATCCCAGGTTAGGATGGATCTATGTTAAAGGGGAAAATGCAATTCTAATCTAGGTTAATCCATATGTAAAGTGTATTGAGTTATGCATAACAACGACAACAACAATTTAATTGCACCGAGATGTTAGAGGTTAGATGTAGACACTCTTTAAATTCATTTTTTTATTTTATTTTTATATTGTAATTTTTTTGGTTTGTAAGCTTGGCAGGATCTTTTTCATTCATTCATCAAAAGGTCAGACTACATCCATAATCAGGTTGTGTGGCCTCAATATGCCCAGTGAGAAACCTGATCTGTTGGCCACTGTACCGCATTATAAGCCAACCAAAAGTAAAATAGTTTAAGACTGTCTATTAAAGCTATATATGTCTGAATATCTTTATTCTATCTAATATCTAAATATCTACCGCAAATTATCAAACTCTGCCTGTTTTGCATTTGAATTTAACAAAAATTTAAAGACCATATTAGCCTAGCCATACTACTAATCATCAAAAGAGTCTACAGGAGCTGGATCTTTCGCATTCGAACCGGGTAATTCCGTTTGAGGGAGACACTGAATATGCTTTTCAATACGGCTGAGGCAGGCATTTTGCTACTGAATTTGAAATTGAATACGCTGGAATTCTTTGTGAATTTCTAGAAGAACAGGGCCTGTCTTGGCCGGAACAGTTGCAGGATGTTGAAAAATGTAACTAGGTTTGGTCTTCATAATGACGTGTAATTATGATTTTATGTAATTAATGTAAAGAAGAAAATAAAATTATTTTTGTAATTCTTGAATCATGGGTTTCATGATCAAGGAATTTTATTTTAGTTAAGGTTCCCATTGTGAGCCTTTAGGTTTTGTCATCTAGTGACTAGTCATACAAGTCTATTGAGTTAGTGTCATGTTTGGAAGACCCTTCTTAGGCATGTTACAAATGTATGTGATTCATTAAAAGAGTCAAAGAGATTCTCCAAGACCAAGCTCAAGCACCTCCATCAAGTCGGCTTTAAATGAAACAATGAAGCTAGACCAAATGACATGTCAGCGTAGGCACCTACTCAAGTCAGCTTGTTTTGGATGCACTGACCACTATAAATAGGCAACTCGACCTCCATTTGGAAGACGTATTTTCAGTGAAGGAGAAGTCTGAAATAACAAGTGCGAAAATCACTAGGAAAGGAGCCTCATAACCAACAAAGAGAAGGGAAGATCAAAGTTGTTTGGGTCTGTTTTAGGGCTGATATCTCCACACGTACGAAGGAAAGGAGGATCATCTGCTGTAGAAAAGGGGTTGAAGGTCTCACTACTTTCCTAGAAGCTGAATCAAGGAGAAAGAGAAGTAAATCCTTGAGCCAAGTTGAGGAAGGTTAGTCTCCCTCTCAAGTGAAGAAGGTTGAAGGTGAAAGTTTCTCAAGGACCGAATTTAGGGATTTTAAAGTAGGGCCGAAAAGTTGTAGATCTGATTCAAGAAGTCGAGAAAAGGAAGCTGAGATCTGAAGGGTTGCAGAGGAAGAAGGAAGAAGCATGCAATTGACCATTGTTGACTCAAGTAAGAAGAAGAGGTCAAAATAAGAAGCTTGGTGACCTAGTCTTGGAGAGGTCAAATAGGTCAAGGGTCTTGGTCTTGGCATTTGTCAATTGAAGTCTATATAAGAAGACTAATTTGTTTGGGTTTTCCTCTCAAGTGGGAGAGATTTTGGCCCTGGATGATCGCTTATATTATGTGTCTCGTCTCTTTATTGTTTATGCTTTGGTAGTTGTTTGATGAAGAAGAACACTATAATAATCTAACTAAAGAGAAGATCATAATCTATTGAAAGTAAAAAACATTTACAAGCAGTTATCATTAGAAGAGAAATCACCTAATCTTGATGCCCTAGATTTCTCAACACATGAGCGGACAAGGCTCTTGTGACTATGTTTTTCATGAGCCAATACAAATAAACAGTCTGTTTATACTGGGAGGATCGACCTCTGGTATGACTAGGGTTTGGAGTTAATTCCAACCATTCCTCAACATATCCAAATTTTCTTGAGTTGCCTGACGGTTTAGTTTTGCTTCCCATCCAAAGATGAGCTGATGAATCTGAGGCTGAGTGCCTGTTTGGTATGCTTGGGCCGCTTCGTGAATGAGCCCATAAGTCATTTTGCGACCTTGACCTCGAGAAAGGTGTGGTTGGCGTTGACTGCCACCACGCGGAGTCCCCACATGACGACTTTGACCCTGTTCCTCACCTGTCTTTGTGCTTCGGCTGGAGGAAGGTTGCGTCATACTATCATTGTTCTTGCCACTATAAGAAAATAGAGAACCGATATGGCAACCCTCAAACCTTGACATCGAGACGGTTCCAAGGAGATGAACCTCGAAGAGGTACTTGGAAATAAGACCTAAAGGTATAACACAAAATAAATTCATGAAACTGTAAGCTTTAAGCAAATAAAACAAGTATTAACCACTGTTTATGATATGGGTGGACTGATAAATGCCGACAACATCAACCCATGGCTCCTCGAGCCTCTGTAGAACCATACCTAGAATCCAATCAGAGGTAAAATTTTTCAGAGAATCTCCTCTCAAGCTAACTGTCATGCGGAGCAAGAAGCCATCAAAGAAAACTTATGCCCCCATGCATAAAATACAAAATGGATGCTAGAGCACAAACCCCTAGTACATACCCATCCGAGAGAGAAGGATACCATATATAGCAGAGACAATCCAACCAAATTGAAGTTTCCAAATAGAGAAACTAACATATTCTTTCCACAATTTCTGGAGCACAAACATTCTACTTCGAAATATAATTTTAGAAATATGTTCCCCGTGAATAATCATACAAACATCAAACAAAGAAGGTAGAAGGGGAAGAGTCATAATATAGACATACTTGCAGACGACAAACTCAGTGAAGAGGATAAGGGTTGCTGAGGCCAATCGATCTGTGACAAGAGGATCTTTCCTAAGTGCATTGGAAACAGACTCAAGACCTGTGACCACAATGTTGCCACTTCCTTTGGCTCAAAACCAACACACAATAGAGAAATCCAGACGGACAACGCTAAACCTGTCACTCAAATCACAATAATTGCCGTGCATGCGACTCGACACCTTGCAAAGGCTGGCGAGCGTGTGAGGGGCAATATTAATGCACTCAATGTCCTTATGCCTTGGTTTATTAGCCATATTCAAGATCCTGAGGAATCCATTCCGTTGCCCTCACACCAATCGAGGGATATTGTAATTTTGTTTTTATCAATAAATTTACGAACAATTTTTTAGGTAAAAGAAAATCATAATATACACATCACATTAAAATATATATAAATTAAGATCCTTTTCCTCTCTTTCTGCTACATTTGGTTGATCCATAATGCCATTCTTTCAGGCAGATGGATCTTTCAGACAGTATGATTGTAAATGTACTCTGGTTTTTTGTATATAATAGAATAGTTTAATCGAGAAAAAAAATAAAAATTAAAATAATGATTTCGTAATCAAATTTAAATTTAATTAATAAGAACATAAAATTTTGTACTTACAATATAACAAGATTATTAACCATGAATATTTACCACCATTTTACCCTCGATATTATTAACTTCTAAATAGGCTTCGCTTTGTTACTATACCATGGGCGAATACCATGACTTATCAATACCACATGCCAAAAAATTAGAACTCATTTCAAATTCAAATTATTTTATTTAATTTATTTTTCTAACATTTTTAAATTAAAACTTAATATTTACAATAAACTTACAATATAATAAAATCTTAATTATGATATTCATTCCCATTTTACCGTGGAGATTATTAACTTGTAAATAGGCTTTGTTAGAATACCATGGCTTATCAATACCATGAGCTAGTACCATGGTTTATAAATGCTACTTGCTCAAAAACCATAACTCAATTTCCTAAATCAAAACATTTTATAAATATTTTATTTATAACATTTTTGCACTCTCCAGCCCATTGTGTAGGAAATGTTGTAATGTCTTGTTCTGTAAACTATAATAAAATAAAAATAACTTTAAATAAAAATAAAAACTCTAGTTTATTATTTCTCTGATAAATTTTTGTTTTGTAATTAAGGTAATTTTGAAATAAAAATAAAAATAAAAATAACGTTATGTAAAAATAAAAATTACTATGATATTACTTTTAATTAATTTTTGTTGGGTAGTTAATATCAACTTGACCTGGTCAAGTTATCAACCTTTTTGAGCTCCTTGTTTATGAGAGCCCATGGTAATGGGTATGATATTAATGTGGAATATAACCTATTTAAAGGGGGGAATTAAACTAGCATATACCCATTTTAAGTCTAGATGGAGATCAAATCTCTTGAGATGCAAAAAGATTTGATCCCTCCGTCAGGGAGGCGGAACCATCTGGTTTCTTCTAGCAGCAGATAAGCTCCAGTATATGTTGAGCTGTTTATTTCTTTCCTGTGCTATTGTTTTTGGCTGTAATTTTTGGGAAATCCTTCCTGTTTATATCGCAATATAAAGGTTGTGGTGGTCTTTTTTCAGCGGAAAAAAAAAAAATCTCTTGAGATGCAAAAATATTTGATCCCTTTCTATGCTTGGTAGATCAAATTTAAGATGGGGAGATGTAGTGGTGTAAATGTTTGTAAACATTTACATGTGGGCTCAATTAAAAAAAATAAAAAGTTAAAAGTAATTGCCTAGAGATGTGCTGTGTAGTTTAGTGTGTAGAGATGTATGTCATGCAAACATTTTGACTAGTCAAAATAAAATAACAAATAAAAATAAAAATAATAATAAATTAAAATTAAATAAAAAATAAAAATAAAATTATAATACAATTAAAAAAAAATAAAAAATAAAAAAAAAAATATAATACAATTAAAAATAAAATAAAATTAAAAAATTTATAGTGATAATTATCAATAAAATATTTTGACTTGGTCAAATTCTGTAAAACTATAAAAAAAATAAAAATAAAAATAATAATTATAATTTGTTGAGAAATCAATGCTAATGGGAATTAGGGTTTGATTCCTCTTTCTTAATAATTACTTGTGAATTTTGTTGGTTTCTTTTATTTCTTAATTTGTTTATCTTTCATCAATAAATTACCAAATTATATGTATATGAAGATTACTCTAGCAATTACCAAATTATATGTATATGAAGGTCACAAGAACAAGAGACACAAGATGTAGGCTCACAACTAGGGAAAAACCCCTATACAGGAAAAACCTAGTCAGAGCTCTTCTTTCAGTAGATTCAAATCAAGATGAGACACTTCCAATATTCTTAGACCTAAACAAAGACCTCCTCCAACCACCAAGTCAACCCTTCCCTTCTGTAGATGATCCTTGTTAGTCTTCCAATAACAACTCCCCATCGACAACTGTAGTATAGAATTTCAACCTCCCAGTGGTAGAACTTCAACCCCCAACAAAAAAATTCAGGCTTGTAGTAGACACAAAATTTTGGGCCCAACAACTTCCCAATACTTTGCACGTGTGAGAGAGAGATAGCCCAAAAACTTCTAATTAGGTTTTCTCAGCAAACTTTGTCCTTCTCCAACTACTTCACACTTTTTCTGCCTTTCTTCATTGAAGATCGAACTTGTTGAGTGAATGTGACAAATGGATTGATCTGCCTCTCTATATATAGCCTTTGTGTTAGGTCAAATTGCCCTAATGTAGGTCGACTTCATGGGGACAAGGCTGACTTGGTGTGGAGGTGACATTTAACCTTTTTGACTTTACATGATACAAAAGCCCAAGAAGGGTCTAATAAGAATGACAATGACTCTATTGACTCAATACAAAACCTAGAAGTCTTCAATGGAGGCTTTGACTTATAAAATGATGAACCAAGCATGAAACCCATGCTTTAATAAGTTATTTTCTTTAATAATAAAATTTCTTTTTACAAGTACAATTATGAACACTGATACTAGTTACATTCTTCAACACTCCCTCTTAACTAAAGAGGTATTCATAATTACATATACATACAAGTACATGGAATATTTCAAAATGATATGAACTAAGAAGAGTTCTAGCATACTCAGTGCTGTCGACTAGATACCTGACCTGGGTATTCTATCAGGGTGAGATTAAAGAGATTCAAACTTTAGCCAAGTCTAGGTACCATTAGGCTTTTAAGCTCTACCACCAACCCAGGGATCTAGGCGCGTATCCAAGGTCGGAGCTCCATGAAAAACACCACCCTCCCTCTTTGGGATATGAACATCAACACACAGGCCGGTCAGATGTCCTCCCAAGCATCTTGCCATTAGATGCTTCATCTCTCCCTGTCAACTAACTCTGTAACACCAACCCAATCATGCTTCTAAAATATTCAAATTTCTTATTCCGAAGAGATTTCGTCAACACATCACCTACTCGTTCATTTGTCGGAATGTATTGTAGCTTCACGACCCCATCTTGTACCAAACTCCTACTGTAGTGGTACTTGTTGTTGATATGCTCCGTCCTTGCATGAAATACAAGGTCCTCAGACATCTTGATTGTATTTTGATTATCACAATTTATCACTGTAGGATCCAGAGACTTTCCAAACAAATATGACAACAATTTTCTTAACCAAACAACTTCCTTTCCTATTTCACATGCAACAATGTATTCTACTTCAACACTACCTCATGCAACAAGACCTTGCTCTCTACTCATCCATAAAATCATTGTAGATCCCAAACTAAAACAACCATCAATAATGCTTCTTCCATTAGTCTCATTGCCACCCCAATCAGAATCAGTAAAACCTATTAACTTGACTTCCTTTCTATCATACTTTAGGCAGTGATGTATAGTGCCACGTAGGTATCTCAAGATATGCTTGGCAGCTATCCAATGGTCATGACAAGGCGCCAACTAAAATTGACTTGGTACATTTACAATAAAACATATATCGGGTTTTGTATTTACCAAGTACATCAAAGAACCCACCAAGTTACGATAGCTAGTAGGATCGACAAGACTAGAGTAAGAGCTTCTAAACTTCTTGAGATTAGTGATCATGGGAGTAGTCATAGGCTTGGAATCCATCATACCGAATTTCTGCAACATCTTGATTCTGTATTTACCTTGACCCAGATATATCTCACCAGGTTTTTGCGAGACTTCCAAGCCCAAGTAATAGCGCATGAGTCCCATATCTTTCATTCGAATTCAACTGCCAACATTTTCTTGCATTGTATTATTCTGTGCTCCACACTTGTAATAAACAAATCATCCACATTTAGTAATATAATGACTAGTTCATTCTTCTCCACCTTGATGTAGAGGTTTGCATCTGTAGAACTTTTGACGAACCCAATTGTTAAGAGATATGCATCCATCCCTGCATACCATGCCTTAGGATCTTGTTTCAAGCCATATAGGGCTTTCTTGAGTTTGCAAACATGTGTATCTTTGCTATTTATTTCAAAGCCTTTCGATTGTTCATTGTATACTTCTTCATCAATGGTTCCATTTAGAAATGCTGTTTTGAGATCCATTTGATAGATATTCCATCCCATAGTAACAGCTAGTGAAACCAAAGATCTTATAGTAGTGTACCTGACAGTAGGAGAAAATATTTCTTCATAGTCTATGCCTTTTTTTTGTGAGAAACCCCTTGCAACGAATCTAACTTTGGATTTGTCTATGCTTCCATCAACAACATGTTTGATTTTGTAGATCCATTTTGAGGTGACAACCAATTTGTCACTTGGTCTAGGAACGATTTCCCAGACTCCATTATTCATGATGTATTGATATTCTTCTTGCATTGCCTTCTTCTATTCTTATTGATGAACAATTTCTTCAAATGTAGATGGTTTAACTTCTATCAATTTTGTCATGTACGCCGCATAATTTGAATACCTTTTTGGTCTTTTTCTTTCTCTAAAAGTTCCTTTAGTATCTCCATGTCCTTCGACATCTTCAAGTGTATACTTTAACCAAATTGGCCTCTTCTTTGTTTCAGGAATGATTACGCGTTGAATAGGCTCACTTGGTCCTTTTACTTCTTCTTCTTGGTTTGTAGTTTCCTTGTCATGTTGCTCTTCTTCTTCAAACAGTGGTACATCTTCATCATCATATTCAATTGGTATATCCTTGGATATTTTGTAGGCATGTTTACATCAAATATAACATCCATGCTAACTTCAATTGTCTTCCTTCCTTGATATAGATTCCTATAGGACTTTGATGAAAGTTTATAGCCAACAAAGATTCCTTTTATGCTTGTAGAGTCCAACATATTTCATTTGTCTTTCAAAACATGGATATATGTGGGACACCCAAAGATTCGAAGATGATTTACACATGGCTTCTTTCTTGTGAACACTTCTTCTGGTACCATGTTATCAAGGATCTATGAGGACTTCTATTTTGTATGTATATTATCATTGCTACTTCTCCCCATAGAAATTTTGGTATATCTTGATCAAATATCATAGTTCCTACACATTATTCAATGGTTCTATTCTTTCTTTCCACAACTCCATTATGCTCGGGATTGTAGGGAATAATGAGCTCCCTCTGAATACCTACTTATTTACAACATGCAATTAATTCTTTTGAAGTGTATTCTCCTCCATTGTCGGATCTAAAAGTATTTATCTTTCTTTTTGTTAAGTCTCCACTTCGGATCAGAATTCCTTGAACTTTTCAAATACTTCGTCCTTAGTTTTGAGAACGTGAAGCCATGTATTTCTAGAGTAATCATCAATGAAGGTCACGTAATAAAGGTTGCCTATAAAAGATTTGTGAGAGATTTTCCCACACACATCAAAATGGATGAGGTCTAATATTCCTTAGACCTAGTATCACTGCTTGTAAAAGGTTTCCTTGTGTTCTTTCCTAAAGCACATCCCTTGCCTACTCCTTCATGATCTCCCTTAATGTTGGGGATGCCTTTTACCATTTAATTAAGAGGGTATTATATTGTAATGAATATGCCCATATCTTCTATGCCAAAGTTCGATAGGATTGATTTACATGTGGACTAGGGATTGAGGAGATGAAGTTATAACTCTATATAGCCTTCCTTCACGAACTCCAATAATCTTTGCTTTTTCAATACTTGAATCTTTACCGCAAACTAAAAATTTTCCATCTACAAAAGAAACCCTATCTCCTTTATCTTCTAAACAAGAAATTGAACATAAGTTCTTTTTCAAACCTAGAACATAGAGTATGTTGTTGAGATGTAACTTTGATCCATTTTCCAGATTCAATGATGTTGATCCAAGGCCCTTGATTGCATAACTGTTGTTGTATCATAACTCCATTGCATGTGATGATGGTTCCCTTAATAAAGTATGAATTTGTCCACTTTCTCTCGTCATATGTCTTGATGCTCAACTATCAATGATCCATGCGTTGTCATCATCAAGAGTACCTATAAGTGAAACCAAGAATCCTTCACTCTTGACATTCCTAGATAAGTTGTAGATGATCCTTCTAATCCAGTTTCCTACATTACTTACGATATTGAATCCCATATTCGAGTAACTTGCCATAGTGGGAGTAACTTTTTCTTTCAAGCCAACAAAGTGATCTTTAACCTTCTTTGACTTTAGCTCTATACCATGTTGAGAAATCAATACTTATAGGAATTAGGGTTTGATTCTTCTTTCTTGATAATTACTTTGTGAAAAATGTTGGTCTTTTTTGCTTCTTAATTTGTTTATCTTTCATCAAGAAATTACCAAATTATATGTATATGAATATCACAATAAGAAGAGACATAAGATGTAGGCGCCTAGCAAGGGCAAAACCCATAAACCCTGTCAAAACGCTTCTTTCATTAGATTCAAATCAAGAACATGGTTACCGATCAAACAAGAGCTATTACCTCAAAATGGGTACTCGAGCTCAAAAATCCAAAAAAAACATGAAAAAACAACCAAAAAATAAGAAGCGTTGATTTTGCATCACTATTTTTTTTTTTTTTTTTTTTGTCAGAGTAAATTTTCAATATTTTTTTAAAATAACAACAAAAAAAGCCATTTTGTTTAGTGCAAAAAACATCTTGAAATCGAAAAGTGTTGATGTCGGAATAACGAATTTTATTTATTTATTTATTTTTTTTTTCCAGGGTACATTTTCAACATTTTTTAATAATGACGTTAAAAATAAAATATTGTGACTTTGAAAAACTTTAAATTTTCAATAATTTTCAAGCATGACATTAACGATAAAATATCACATTTTTAAAAAAACTTAAAATTCCAATGATTTTTAAGCACAACATTAAATTTAAAATATCACTTCTTTGAAAAACCTTAAAATTCCAACAATTTTCAAGCATGGTGCTAAGAAAAAATATTTATAACTTTTTTCAACCATAAAATTAAAGATACAATATCACGACTTAGAAAAACATTAAAATCTTGACAATTTTTCAACCATGGAATTAAAACCAAAGATTATGACTATAAAACAATCTTAAATTTTCAAAATATTTCAAGCATGACATTATGGAAAAATTTTATAACTAAAAAAACTTAAAAAATAAACAGTTGAATGAAATAGTTATTATACCAAGAGTATTTTTTTTTAAATGCTAAATATATAGCGATTTTGAAATCTTAACATAAGACAACTTGATACATTGCAAAAAAAATAATTAAAAATCAACTATCAAATTGACATGCAGTGTAAGTGAGCTAAACCCATTGTAATGAAAACTTAACGACCAACTATGAAATTAACACATTGTGGGGCAGACTCGATTCATTATAACGAAAAATTGAAAATCAACTATCAAATTGCACATAATGAGATCGGGTTGCTAGACAAGCATCGACACAGACCCTACAATATATATAATATATATATAATATATATATATATATATATATAAAAAAAAATTAAATATTGAAAAAAAACAAAAGTACAAAAGAAACAAAATTAAATATGAAAAAAAAAAAAATAAAATTAAATAAAGCATAAAACATGACAAAAAAATCAAATATAAAAAATATATAGAAATGCAAAAATTCAAATATTGAAAAAAACACAAAAATACAAAAGAAAACGAAAATTCAAATATTGAAAAAAATAAAAATAAAAAATAATAATTCGAATGTGATTTACGCTGAAAATTCTTCTCAAAAACATGATATGGATCACAAAATTTTAAATTCATCAAATAATAACAAGTAATAAAACATAAGAAAACACCCGGATGCGGGTGACTCAATTGAACTTTAAGTCGCATGCTATGAAGCCACGCGCAGGCACATGGGAGCAGGTGGCAAAGAATGAAATACGAACGGGTTCAAGTGACGAGGAGACGGGTATTGAATGCTATTCAATACGAGTGCAGAGAACAGGTACGCAGGCTGAGGAAGGAAAAGAAATAAACCAAGGCAGGATGAAGCAGGGCCGAGAGAATTCCGATGGTGCTGAGGCGAACAGTCAGTTAGACGGTGGTGCTGCGTATGACAGGATTTGGCCTGAGAGTGCCGGAGGAGGGAATTCAGGGTGGTTCGCCCTGCCATAAAGGGTGAAGCGAACACAGGAGAAGACTCCCTGGAGCAGTAGTTGGGGGTTGACGATTAACGCAAGGTTCCCCTCTTCGGCTTCGACAGAAATCCTTCTGTTTGAGACAGAGATCTGGGGGAGACACGAGTGCATTATTGAGTTTTCTCTGAAGGATTTGGGGCGAAATTGGGCAGTGGGGCGACTCAGAGCAGGAGTCTGCATTGCCACCAACGAGACTTCGGGCAATTCTCAGCACACAGGTCTTCCCCTGCTGTGGGGGAGTGTGACCAGTACGCTGCCAATTCTGAAGATGCCGCCCCGATTCAGAGCGACTCCAAGAAGGGGCCGACATGCAGGAAACAGGGGAGGGACGGGGTGCAGGGGCAGGTCGCCTCCACGAAGAGTTTCACCGTTATCTATGGCTTACCCCTCCACCCAAGCCTCGGAGGATTCAGAAACCTCGCTCAACAACTCAGTACAAACAACAAAATTTCGCTTTAAGAGCAGGTTACATATACCAACAGTTACAACTATGGTCACGGTGATTTTCTCGGAAGAAGAGGAAGAACAAGCCAGCTCTGAGAATTCAGAGGGGGAACACTCTCCTACCCCTCTGGAAGACTCGATGCAGGAGGAGGACACTACTAGTGCGCAGTCAGCCTCCACGGACCAGCCTCACTCCCCCAGGACTACGACAGTCCAATGTCAACTGGAGGATCACAGCATTCGCCAACAGCAGGCAGGAACGGAGGAGAAAGCTAAAGGAAGGGCGGAACCTCAGCAAGGTGCAGCTCAGTCAGACCAAACGAAGAAATGGCCAGACCATTTCTATCGTAATCGGTTGAAGCTCAAGGTCCCCCCAAGAGTTAAGCCTACGGATGTGCAAGATGGTCTCATGGTGGAATGGGTACCTGAATCGGACGAGGAGGAAGATACTGGAGGCGAAGCACCCGGATAAAGACCATATATCGTTGGAAGCTACCAGGCAGGCCTCTGGTTTTTTGGGTTTAATGTCTGTTTTCTGTTTGTTCATCAAAACTCCTCGCATGGCGATTTATCGTTTGCTGTCCAGGCTAGTAATTTTATGCTGTTTGTCAATTGTCCAGTTTAAGTATGACAGGTTAATGCATTTTGATTGCAAGTTTTGTATTTCTGCTCTGATTCACAAGTTGGATTATGCTGTAAGAGCAGTAAACAAGCTCAGTTTTGTAATGGTCTCTTGACAGAGAGAGATTCATGACTCTCTCAGAGGGTAACGCCTCTTTGTAAATATCTTTTTTCCCTTTTTAATATACTTAGATCAGTTTTTACCCAGAAAAAAAATAAAACATAAGAAAACATGACGAAAAAATTCAAATATATAAAGCATATAGTAATAACATA
>APFE030197482.1:76049-93190 GCA_000404065.3 Pinus taeda | reverse complement strand
TATGGGGGCCCTTGTCTCTTCGCTTTTCCGTGTGGTTTTCTTTCCACATGATGGAAGAATGGTGACTATCGATCAATTGTCATTCGTTAGTCCCCCGATGCCTCCTGCACAGTTGTCGTCCCCTCCTAGTTTTTATCCACCAATTGTATCTTCCCCCCCGCAAATCAACTACATGGCCACCTATCCCATACCTATATCCAGCGATTCCGCCGTCATGCATAGTGTCCTGGGGGCATTGGGTCCTGACTTCTGAGATGGTGACCTCCCACCGGGAGAGCCACTCTTGGAAGCACCGACTTCCTATTCATTATGATGAAGTCTGGTCAAAGCATAGTTCTTTTCCTATGTCAAGCTCCTTAAAAAATGAAACTAGGTTGGTTGAGCATAGTTCCTGATCATGTGTCAAGCTCATTAAAAAATGAAACAAGGGTTATGAGGATAGTTCTTTTACTGTGTCAACCTCATTAAAAAATGAAACAACTCCCTTTCCAAATCGAGTCTTTTGATTAAGATCTCGTAAAATACAAGTCGAGTCTTTCCAAGATCTCGAAAGTGAACCTTCATTCCATCCACTTTGTTGAATGCAATGAAGCTTGGGGGGCATGTACCTCATTTTGCATCATTATGCTGGGTGGCAATGTGGAACTTATAACAAGCATAGTTTTTTCGTTTCAAGCTTGTGTAAACATGAAACTGAATCCAAGCAGAGTTCTCCATGGTTCAATCTTGTGTAAAAATGAACCCATACCCGAGTCACCTTTAAGCTCTTTTCTAACTCGTAAAATACGAAAAGATTGCTGAGTATTTTTTCCCTTTTTGACTCGCTAAAGAGAATAAAAATGGAGGTCTTCTTTCAGCTCTTTTCTGACCATTTAAAGATGAAAAGATTGCCAAGTTATTCCTCTTGACTCGCTAAAGGTAAATAAGAGGCGGCCGTCTTTAAACTCTTTTCCGACCGTATAAAAAATGAAAAGATCGTCGGACCTTTGTCGTTTTAGGTTCGTTAATGATAACGAAAGGACGTGATATCGATCACTTTTTTACTTTTTCGGGTCGGTGTCACTACTTACGAAAAGTACTCCTCGGTTGTAAAAGCCGGGCGGTTCTTTCGAGCATAGTTTTATACTTTTTCGGGCTCGAGAAACACAACTTCACGAAAAAGGACACCCCTGGAGTTTCCTTTTTGCTGTCTTTTCAAACTCTCCAAACATGAAAAGACGCTGAGTTTTTCCTTTGTCATACTCGTTAAAACTTTAATGACATCGGGTTTCGTCGTGATGACACTTCTCAAGCATATGCTATCCCCGTCAAGCTTTCCATCCAAAAATAACCGGGGTACTCGCCAAAAATGGTGGGGGAATAAAGGAATCATAATCATCATCGTTGGCAGTATGTCGCTCTTGAACATGGCACTTGTCTGCATTCGTGTCTGGGTGGGGACATCTCATCTTGTTTCACACTTGCCTCTGTGGGTTTGGGTTACCCTGTTTGACCATTCATCTGCTCATCGTCTTGTCATTATGACCCCTGATCATTTGACATCAAATACTGCCAAACCCGCTGTTGTGCCACCGATATGTTCAAGAGAAGTTGACCTCTGCATAATACTCAACTTCCCTCTGATACCTCACACAAAACATGTTGTCCTTCTCTGTCTCGTGTCGATGATGTGGGAAACATTATGGCCCACCTTCGATCAAGATCACCTCCTGTCGACTTCAGCTCATTATCCAGGAAGATGACCTAGAGACTCCCTTTAGGTACCTTGGAGCCTGCATGCCTCAATGGCAGGTTCTTCGTGTTCGACGAGAGGTTTTCATCATTGGCCTCCAATCGGATGATTTTGTGGGTGTTCGACACCAGCTCATTGATTCGCACGTCGTGGATTGTACCTATAGTACCTTGAGGACCATCGTCATTATTGGTGGCACCTCTCGCGTCTGTTAACAGTTTTCATCATTGACTGGTAATCAGACGATGTTCATGCATGTTCGAATTCGACTCCCGTATTCACATGCTTGAACTTGTACTGTGTTCGGATCGAGTTGGAGCGCAAGACCCCGGATTATGCATATTCAAATCTGGGCTACATTTTGTGGATTATTGTAATCATTACATGACTCATTTATTGGATGGCTGCGACCATACCTGAGCCCATTTATTGATCCTCATCGGATGGCTGCGACCATACCTGAGTCCATTTATTGATCCTCATCGGATAGCTACGTCCATACCTGGGATCTAGTTTTATATACTCTGTTACGGATGGCTGTGCCCATACCACATCTATCATGTACTTGAGATATCAGTTGTACTTCTTTTTGCAGGTTCTCCGGTGGCAGTGTTTTCAGTCACGCATGTTCTTGTAAAGCATTTCACCCCCCTCTCTCTCGGGCCTCATGCTTTAGGGGGCATCTATTACACAGTAATTTGTCACCATTTGTCACCGTCCCTGTTACCCCTCTCCTGCACCTTGGAGGACACATTCCGGTACTTGTTAGAAGTGACAAGACTTGAAACCACTTGCATCATTCACCTCTGAACATGAGCTTCATATGCCCTGAAGACATCTCCTGCAGCTTTCCCTTAAAAATAGCCCTTTTTACATTAGCGCTAGCCCACTTTGTTCAGCCCGCGCCAATGGGGAAAATCCTATAAAAGGGGCGCGCCATTAGCGCTCTGTCCCAAAGTCGCAATCACACCAACCTTTTTGGGCAAATTTTTAACCAATCAACCTTCGAAAGTTCTATCCAACTCGTTCACCAACTGAATCTATGTTAATTGAAGATGGTTTGGCTTCAAATCTCCTTGAATGGGAGGTAGTTTTCCACCATTCCATAGAAGTTTCCAAGTGATGAAGCCAAATCCATTATTGTTGTGATTGATCTTATCCCTTCCTTTTCATCTATAAAAGCTTATCTCCGTGACTTGAGCAAGCTAGTTCTAGTTCTAGTGGTGGTAATACTTGTGCTGAAAGGAAGATATCAAGAGATTAGAGTTGCAAGAGCCTTCTTTATGTCCATAAGGCTTAACCTAAGTAAGGAGATCTTATCACCAAAGAGAGAGAGGCTTGTCCCTCATCCCTTCAAGCTTTGCAAAATTTGTGTAGCTAAGCACCCAGCCAAAGGAGGACTTGACGTCAGGACGCTGGTTGTATTCTCCTTTGTTGATTATTAATAATAGATGACTATCATTATGGTTCCATTCTCATTGTTGTAATGATTAATGTTGAATTATGTCCTTTCTCACTGATGTATAATTGCATATATTAGATTTCACGCTTGTGTTTGTGTTGTTCTCTTTGTGTGCAGGTGTCCATTCACGGAGATAGTGGAGGACTATGATCAGCCAAGGAAAAGAAGCATGGACGACGTCTCTTCTACGAACAGAAGCGTTGGAACTCAAGTAGGTCTTCATTACCTACCTTTTATTTGCAATTAGGAACTTGCGTGATAGCATTGTTTGATTATTGCTAGACCCATTCTGGGCTAGTAGGGATCACCTCTATCCGTAGAGGCGATTTACCTCTCCAGTAGTCCCTTTTCATACATTTGTGTCTTCAAGCCTGAAAAGGTAGAAAACAATACTTGAGAGAACCGCTTGACCATTTCAGCCAAGGAGTATCTTTTTCGTAAACATTGCCTCCTAGCCCGAAAATGGAGTAAATTTATACTAGGTGCACGATGTTTCACATCCATTAACGAGTTTGAAATGATAAGGGCTCGGCCATATTTTCATTTTTAAAGGGTTGAAAAAGAGCTAAAATTGAACCCCCCATTTTTATTCTCTTTAACAAGTCAAAAAAGGGAAAAATACTCGGAAATATTTTCATATTTCACGAGTCAGAAAAGAGCTTAAAGGTGAGTCATCTTGGAGGAACGAGTGGTATAAAGGGTAGCAACTAGTTTCGACAATGGTGGAATTGCTCAAAACATGTAATGGTCAAGAGACTAGCTAATCAAACCACTCATCGCTACGGTCCCTCAAGAAAGGAAAAACAACCAAGTGAAAGCATATGATCAGCCAAAGATATGGTGGCAATGGAATGAAACAACCAAGGCTCATCTAGCATAAACTAGCTGATAAAAATGGCAATCACGAGGGTTAAAATTAGGCATCAGTTCATTTTTACACAAGCTTGAACCATGGAGAACTCTACTTGGATTTGGTTTCATATTTACAAAAGCTTGAAACACGAAACTATGCTTTCTATAAGTTCACATGCCCCCATCATAATGACTCAAATGAGGTACATGCCCCCCAAGCTTCATGTCATTCAATTCAGTGAATGGAATGAAGGCTCACTTGCAAGATCTTGGAAAGACTTGACTAGGATTTTATGAGATCTTAATCAAAGACTCAATTTGAAAAGGGAGTTGCTTCATTTCTTAATGAGGTTGACACAGTAAAATAACTATCCTTAAGGCCCTTGTTTTATTTTTTAACGAGCTTGACACAAGACAAAGAACTATCCTCATGACGCCTTGTTTGATTTTTTAACGAGGTTGACACAAGACCAGGAACTCTCCTCATATATTGTTTCATTTTTTAATGAGGCTTACACAACACCAAGAATTATCCTCATAACATATATTCATGGACCATACGATAACATGGCTCCCAAGAGGTCGTCACTAGATGGAAGAACCACGCTCTGGGAGGAATACATGTCATTTTGTACCATAGACAGATCGGGTTCCAACTCCCCCAGTACATAATCTACAATCCCATTTGTGTAATCATCAGCAAATGCGGAGACAAAATAGGTAGCCACATAATTGACCTATGGTGGGGAAGTTACTCATTGCAAACAAGACCTAATAGGGGAGGATGGTTGCAAAGGAGACGCCTAGTGACCAATGAATGACTATTGATCAATAGTCACAATTCTTCCTTCATGCGAAAAACAAACCACATAGAAAAGTGAAGAAACAAAATCTCCCATGACATACACATAGTGGCATCCAAGGAGGATATCGAAATATAATGGATCTTGGATTACCATCAAGTCTAGATAGATGGTCTTTCCTCCCAAAGTATAGGGAACTTCAGAAGGATCCGTAAGGGTTGACTGGATCCTCTGTTGAAAGCCAACAGATTCTGGGTGACAGGCGCAAGCTGTGGGAAGCCCAAAGCATGCCAAGTAGTAGAAGACATGATGATAGCAGATGCACCTTCATCTAATATAGTGCCAGGTACTACCATATTATAGGCTTGTACTGTGATCTAGAAAGGCACATAAGATGGGATGTGGAAAGCAGTGAATGGACTCCAATATAAAGAGATGAAAAAACTACTTGGTGGGGGTATCATATGATTGTCCCCATGCTCTACAGAAATAGAAGAAGGACTCTCCTCAACAACTGGGATGGGAGGGTCACTCTTCAATTCATGAGAATATGAGGAGACAAGAAGAACATGAGCAGTAAGATCAATGTGCTATTCCATAATAGAGTGAGCAACTAGTGGCAGAGCCAAGTCAACACTCTTTTTGACCAATGGTTGGTCGAGAACAGACACAAAAGAGTCTCACTCAGGAAGAGCAGGATGAGCAAGAGATGAACCCAAGTCAATCTCGTTACCAACTAGGAGAGGGTTAGAAGAAAGCCTTTGATAACCAATAGGGAGTTGGGATTGAGGAGCCGTAAGGTTTTCCAAAACTTTGGAAGCTTTATCCATAAGAGGACAAAGGTGAAGAATATGCTCTCCTTCACATAGCCAATATGGGAATCTAATCTTCCCTTTCTTCTTACCATCACTAGCCAAGAGTGTAGCATCGACATGATCTCCAGAGGTCAATGGGGATGGTCGATCCAGATTTTGAGACCATACATCTAAGACTCTGGGAATGCCAGGACAGTCTCAGAGGAGATAGTCACCCTTACACATCTTGCAAGGGAATTTTACCTTCTATGGAGGAATAGAAGGTTTTCCTATAGGAGGTGCATTTGGAGTAACAGCCGCACAGTCGGCCACTTTCTTAGCTAATTTCTTCTTCTTCTTCTTCTTCTTCTTCTCCTTAGCCTCCTGATTACTATATTTGAAACTTTCACCAGGCGAAATAGAAAAGGTGAAGAAATAGGGGAAGAAGGTGAGGGCTCAACCTTAAAATCATCATGACGTTGTTCGAATGAAGGAGATGGCGAGGTAGGAGTTGGGACACTTAGGATCACTGAGGTCGAAAATAACCAGACAGGTAAACCAATGGTTAACCCGGGGAGGGAGAATGTTGCCATATAAGGAGCACCAACATTTCCAAAAGAAGGAAATGGACCAGGATACGCTTCTGAGGGGAACCCTTGACTGGTGGACTCCAGAAATGTTTCCATTGGAATCGATGCTAAAGAATCACTAAGGAAGATAACTTTAACTAGGAATATGTCTTGGGAATTTAATTTTAGAACACTGAAACAAAACTTAGCCTTTTCATGTTTTAAGAGTCGAGAAAAGGACGAAATGTGACTCTATCACTTCTGATTGGAAACGAGCTCAAAAGGACAAGAGCTCAAACAATATTTTAAGTTTAATGAGTCAAAAATATCAATGACTTCTCAGGACTTCTAGGCAAAAGGTATACCAAACAAATCATAAAACTACATATACACCTTGGTATTAAAATTAAAGACAAATGACTAAGGACTTCCCGTATGGTAGTTAATCTTCCCGAATGTTGTTTTCAGTGTGTTACGATTCGTAAGGTGGCAAACTCAACTTCCTATGGATAACAATATTGCAACCTAGTGGGGTCTCCCATCATATACGCGATGATATAGGGAGCACAAGTCCGTACTAGCACTTATTGAATCACGAAAGGAGAAATCACCCAACCTTAGTGAAAACAACAACCACTAGGTTTAAAGACGTTGGAACACGTCTCTAGCCTAGACCTCTAGATATATGAGTGTTAAGTTCCAATGTGTTTTTAGATTAATTCAATAAATTTTAGTAGTTTATCTTGAATTAGATCTCAGTTTCAAGGCCATACCAAATGTATCTTCAAAACTCCTAGAATGCAACTAAATGAGTAAATAAACCATTTCTTTTCAATGAAGAACTAACTAAATAAAAGTGAGAGGTTCACTTGAAAGCAATCAAAGAAATAAGCAAGCAAATGCAAGAATGGTAATTTTCGTTATTTAAAAAGCAAACCAATCAAGAGGAAAGAGAAATGCTTCTATCTTTCACTAACTTGCAAGAAATCTAATTAAGAAAATGAAAAATGCATCCTTTGCTTTTCAACTTCTAGATGTCAAGAATTTACTAATGCAAAAAATTGTTCTCATTTCCTAATGAAAAATGAATGCGATATTTTCTTTTTTTCGAATAGATGACAAGCAACCAAATGAAAAACTCAAACAATTCTAGTTTTAAGTCCTTTTCGAATGAAACAATTCAATAAGTAAAGAGACAAATTCCACTTAGAAACTAATCAAAGATATAAAACAAAGAATATGTTTCTTTTTGCAAAAACTTGAAATCTTTCTAACTGACTAGGAAGCAATGTGATCTATTCCAAAGTGATGGAAGGAAACCAAACAAACAAGACTTGAAAGGTTTGATAACCAGATGTCACATACCAATCAGGAAGATGAAAGAACAGTCAATAAGGAAAAGCCTCAAACAAAGCAAGGGATCGTTTCAAACACAGCTCAAAGGTCCAAACGAACAAGTAACCCAAGAAAAAGTTAATGCTTCAAGAAAACCTAAGGTGAACAAGTCACAGAGTTCAAAAGGAGAAGTCTCAAGGGAATGAAACCAAGAGTCAAGTATTCTAGCAAACAACAATTTGTAATACAACAAATAGGCAGAAGACAAGCTCAGAAGGATAGGACACACTGGCCAATCAGCAAACAGAACTTCAAAATTGAAACCTACAGGAATCTTTGCGATTATCAAACTGACAACCTGCACCACAATGAAAAGTCACACCCCCTTCACTAGCAACATGTCATGTCATCACAGAAGTACACCAAGAAATAGCACCAAGAGTAACTCAAAGCCCTTCACGACTGTGAGGCGATTTAATTGTGCCAACTAATTAAATAGATCAGACACGACTATCATCACGACTATCATAAAATAAATGGCAATAACCCCAAATCAAAGGAAAAAAATTAAAATTTAGCAGAAGAAAGGTGAAACCTATCACTTATGATAGAGGGAAGACTACCAATAGTAGTCAAACAACCCACAACATGGATAATTATACCCAAAAAGTAAAGGAGACAATAGACAAGCAAAGCAAAATCAAATCAAGAGACAAAAGACACAGATCCCAAGTATGGTTGCCAACTTGTGATGCAGGTAAGTTCCCTTTATAGACAGAGGCAACACCTCTAGCCCTAGAGTGGGTCTAGTCACAGCAATAGCAATATCAAAGCAAATTCCCTTAGATATTTAATGTCATGAAGGCCTACCTTAAAATCCTTGTTTGATGAAGTTCTCATTGTGTTGTTCCAGGTCTCATTCTAATCACATTTGTACTTGAAGCAACATATAGAGAACAACAACAAATAGAATACAACAAAAACGATCTACTTGAAGGGTCAAGGAGCTTCAATCTATCAATATGAAATTTTGAAATAAGATATAGGAAATAAATTGTTGATTTGTATTAATATGAACTGAAGTAAAACATACAACCATGCCTTGACATTGTAGGTCTCCTTGAAGGGTCCTGTTAGCATGTCTCCGCAAGCATTCACTCATGAATTGTCTCCCAAGAGGATGAATAACTCTCTCTCCTACCCACAAGGCAAAATTATGATGCTAGAACACTTATACAATAAGCAAAATCCACACAAAACTATCCTAAGCTAAGCTACATTAGAAGCTAGTTCCAAACTCTAGCAGAACTCTCTCACTCTACTCTCTCCAACTCCTCTAACTCACTTCCTGACTACCAGATCTCAACTATGAAGGAGGTATTTATAAGAGGAGGAGCCTCCATAAAATATGGGAGAAAGATCTTATCCCTTTGGGAGGTTGCACAAAGGGTGGAAAAACCATCCCAAAGGAGAGAGCCGAGCTCATATGATCCAACAACCAACCCTAGGACGCCCATGAAGCTGTTACACTCCGAAGCTTCAAAACTTTGTTAAAAAACTCTCCAAAAGTAGCTCATCACAAGTGAAACATAGGGATAGGGTGACAACATCACTAGGCTTAGTTCAATCTTGTCCATCTTCACGGGTGGAATAACTAATGACCCCCGACAACTCAAAAATAAAGGTTAAAAAGGGTCTACTCCAAGAGTAACGAACTGAGGTATTCTTCTTGATATGATAAGGAAGACACTGACACATATTTTGCAACATGACACAAAGAAGATGTCAATAACATGGACCGATAGTGTCCGGGATTAGGGAATGTAGGGTTGGTGACAAATTACTGTGTAATAGGGTTTCCTTAGGTAACTTGTCAAACACTAAAATGGCCAACAAATCCTCAAAAAAATTAGGGTTCATGAGCAACCGACATCACGACACATAAGCTCTCAAAATGAAAAGTAGTTTTTGTTGGGTAGCCATCTGTAATTTATAGGCAAATTCAAATTCAAATCTGACCGTTCCCCCCAAAATCCACTCATAAATGCTAGATTGGAGGCTGATTTTCATAGATATCACTCTTAACTTCATCCTTAAATTTCTCCCCCCACTCCTCTTAGCCATTTTCTCACTGTCAAATCATGAATAGTGATAGTACTAGTCAATTTTTGGCTACCCTACGCAGTCTCTCCTTCTCTAGTGCAGCTCCCTTCATGCTTCTGCTAATGTTGTGACATTCTTCCATCTCACGCAGTCACTTAGTCACACATCTCTACAACCTAGGCAGTGTAGTTTATAGTCCCGTGCCTCCTTTCATCCACCTGGAGTGGTAATACTATGCTACTGTCATATAGTCATCTAGATGGATCCTTGGTGTATGGATTCAATCAGTTGCCATTTACCTTTCCAGGAAACAGATCCCCATTCAATTTCACAAGCTGAACTACTCCACCATTGGTAATATCCTTGATGACATATGGCCCCAACCAATGCATCTAAAATTTTCCTTTAAAATTATCAAACTTGTTGTCATATAATAAAACAAAATCATTTACCTTGAAGGTGCACAGTTTGATGTGTCGATCATGCCATGCCTTTTCGTGCTCCTTTTGAACTTGCTGATGGAATCCAACCAAAAATATGTCTTCTTCAAGCTCTAATAGATACATGAGTCTCTCTTCTAGGGTTCCACAATCCACCATTCCTGTGAACGTCACTATGCGTAGACTAGGCACAATGTACTCCATTAGCATCACAGCTTCTACGCCATAGATTAGCCTGAAAAGTTTCTATCTAGTGAACTTATTACAAGTAGTTCTGTAGGCCCATAGCATCGGAAGTACGTGCACGTCCCAATCATTCCTCTATGCATTGCAAATTTTTATCAGTGTATTCTCCAATATCCTATTAATTATTTCAACTGTCCCATTAGCCTGCAGGTGATATGGTGTGCTCTTTTGTTGATAAACTTGGAATTCCTTCATTAGCGCATTAATTGTTTCATTAAGGAAATGTGTACAGTGATCGCT
This sequence comes from Pinus taeda, assembly GCA_000404065.3. Classification (NCBI taxonomy): domain Eukaryota; kingdom Viridiplantae; phylum Streptophyta; class Pinopsida; order Pinales; family Pinaceae; genus Pinus; species Pinus taeda. The sequence continues at coordinate 82,614 of APFE030197482.1, read as the reverse complement.
CATCAAAATATTCGAGCAACCAAACCTAGTCATCACATATTCAAATAGGAACTTCGTGTTGTTGCCCCTGTATAATCCTTTACAGATTGCACCTTCGCCTGTCTAGTCAAATACTCAGTCATAGTGATGACATACCACGTGCTCGTCTTCTTTCCTAGAGGCTACATCGGTCCTAGAAAATCAATTGCCCATTTTCAAATGGCTACAACAACACTTGCAGATGCAGAGGCAGCCCATCCCTCTGCGATGGCCTGCCCATCCTCTAACATGCATCGCATGCTCTACCATAAGCTTTGGAATCCTTATGCAGTATCAGCCACCACAACCTAACGCATAAAATATTTTGCGCTATTTCTTTTTCTGCATAATTTCCTCCCATAGCCCCTCCATGAGCTTCGACTAGGATGTTGCTTCATTCAAACTCAGGCACATAACGTCACAATATCTCATCCGCTCCCATCTTATACAAGTGACCTGCAATAAGAGAAAAATATGCCACGTGCACTACCAATTCCTTCTTTTGTTGACTGGTGAATCCTTCTGGAGTGGTTCATGTAGTTAGAAAGTGTATGATGTCTGCAAAATGATTCTCTGTTACGCACACCACAAAGAGTTGTGCATCAGGTAGTCATTCCTCCAAATTAGTGGGTCCCTCACCTGTTTCAATGTGTGACAGATGATCTGGTCCTGTATTCAATTGCCCTAGCTTCACAATGACTTTGAAATCATATTCCTAAAACAACAGTAGCCATATGCATATTTCCACCCCCGAAACAGGCTTTTTGACCAGGTACGTTAATGCAGAATGGTCTGTATACATATTAAAGTTTCTTCCTAGCAAGTAGTGTCTGAACTTCTAGAGCACATACACCATAGCCAAACCTTCATGCTCTATTGTCGAATAATTCTTCTCAACCTTAGACAACTTCCTACTTGCAAACGCTATAGGGTGATCTAATTCTCCCTCATCGGCATGTGTCAGTACTGCACCTAGCACAATACATGACGCATCCACATGCACATGAAATTCCTTCTCCAATCTAGGAAGACTAGGATCGACGTGGTGACCATATTTTATTTTAACACATCCAAGCTTCACTGAAATTCTTCATTCCAACAGAATGTAGCATCCTTCTTCAACAGTTTTTCCATTGGTGCGGTAATTTGGGCATAAATCTTGATGAACTTTCAGTAATAACCAACATGCCCCAGCATTGCGCACATCTATTTGACACTTCTTGTTGCCTCCAAATTGATTATGGCCGTGATCTTAGTAGGTTCCACCATTATTCCTTGTCTGCATACCACATGACCTAGCAAGATTCTGAAAGGAACACAAAACAAACATTTCTTCAAATTTAGCACAATTTGATACCTTCGGCATGTATCCAGCACATAGTTTTCAAAACTAGCCTTGCTAACCAGTTACTGGTCTAACCGGCCGGTTAGCAGGCCCAACGGTCAAAACCGGCCAAAAAACCCGATCAGGGGAGGCATTTCTCCTTTTTTTTGCAAAAACCCGGTCCTAACTGGCCAATTTAGGATGGAACTGGATGGTTTGTATCAAACCAGTCAGTTCTGTCCTAAACTGGCTGGTTAGGAGGCACACCCACCATCAACTGAAAAAGCAAATTTTTGACTGTGTTTTAGGAGTTTTGGAGGGAATCTAAGGGTGCTTTCCCTCCAAAAACACCCTCTACAAGCCTTCAAGATTCCCCTCTCCCTCTTGTTTGTCTCACATATCTCATTTGGAGTGTTTGTGAGTTTTCTTGGGAGCTTGGAGTCTAGAGAGTGTTGAGTTTTTACTAGAGTAGTGGAACAATAGAGTTTAAGCTAAGTAGTAGTCATCATGCCTCCAAAAGCCAGAGATACTGCATAGGCTCATTGTGATATGATTGATGGAAAAATGATCTGCAAATATTGCCAAAAATCCATTCAAGGAAGGGGTATGAACATGTTGAAGCAACAAATGGCTGGGATAGGTGGCCATGTAAAGCCATGTGAAGCACCAAATGAAATAACAGGGAATATTAGGGTAGAATACCTTCAGAAGTTTGAGACTCAAGCCACTAAACCAATAGAGAAGTTTGTGACTACAAAGTTTGGGAGTCGAGACTCAACCAACTGAGTTTGATCATGATGACCCATGAGAAGTTTCAAGTGATAATGTTGATCACTATTATAGTATTATCATATATGTAGACTTGAGTCTTGTAGTAGGCTACTGGCCCCATAGTTTGTAGGCTTTGTTTTTGCACTCTAGATGCCATTTAGAACCTCATTGCTTATGTATTTTGTCGATGATATGTATTGCTCTCGGTGCCATTTTGATATATTCACCTTTACATGGTATATAAATGAGCAATCTTTGCATATTTTGTATCTATTGGCTTGGAATCATGGTTTTAAATCTTAAAAATAGTTTTTTCATTAAAAATAATTATTTAATGTATTTTTCTAAAAGTGATTCATTTAGGCCAAACCAATGCCAGTTAGACCAGTTCCAATCAGTAAAATGGTTCATTAGGTGGACCGATCCGGTCATTGGTTCTGGTTTTAAAACCATTGATCTAGCATCAAGCGTAGACTAGCACATGGTGCTTCACCAGCCCAAACATCATCCTATCGTCAAAATATACCTCCAAGAACTTGTGAATGAAGTCCTTGAACGCTATGATGACTACACATGAAAAGATCATCAGTGCATTCTTCATTCCAAAAGGCATTACTGTATACTGAAAGCATCCCCATTTAGTTGTGATGGTCATCTTACTCCTATCTTCTGGCGTGATCTTGATCTGATGGTACCTCGAGAACCCATCAATGAATGAATATGCTTCCTGACCTCCTACATTATCCAACACTTCAGCGGTGAATGGAGTCGGAAAAGGATCATGCACGCAAGCTTCATTCAGCTTCCTGAGATCTACACATATCCTTATTTCATCCTTCTGCTTCTTTTCCTGAACTACCATAGGACTTACCCAGTCAAACTCCTCCACTGGTTCAATGATTCCTGTCACTAACATTTTTTCCAATTCTAAGTGGACCATTTCTTTATACTTAGGATTGAGGCAATATGGCCTCTGCTTCACAAGTTTTGCGTTTGGTTTCAACGTTATCCTCATTACCCCTAAATCATCTATAATCCCTTTCAGGTCTGAAAATTTTGTAGGGAACAAATCATGATACTCATAGAGAAACTCAACAACCTTATCCACTGTAGCATCATCCCAGTAGTCCCCTATCTTCACAAACTTTAGCTCCTCCTCTGTCCCAATGTTCACTTGTCTCGTTTTCAGCAGCACGATGATATCAGGATTCTTTATCTATGCCCCTCCACTTCGCAGGAACCTTCTATTTCCAATATATTAATGTTCCTCAGATCCTCATCTTCCTCTCCAGCAGTCACATTGTAGCACTCGAACGCATGGCGCAACTGGGTGGTCCAATCTTGTTGAATTAAATCCAAGGGTTCCTTGGTATTCTGAAGATCGTTACTTTGACCTCCTATAGCACTTCATCAATGCACTCATATCCATCTTCAAAGCTTAATGTCATCAAGAATCCCTGTCTGAAAATATCCCATTCGTCTGTGCCATGGCGGAGCTCTGTCTCCAAGTACCAATTCATAAGTATTACATCCAAGGTTTGACAGAACAGATGCACCCACTCCGGTTACGGTTTTGCTCCATAAGCATCAATCCATTTGGCTAACTGATCGCACGGATCACTCGTTCCATCATATTTCTCTGTCACTTGTACCTTTGGGTGACCAAACCACACCTTCATCATTCTTCTATATTCGCACCATCCATCAAAGTTGTCTTATGCATACCCCACCATCTTGCAGGTGTAGCACATTGTTATAGACATTTTTGGGCACTTCAACCCCAATCACGAATGTCCATAAACTAAGGGATCTTAAGTCTCTAAAAGTGTTGCTTCACTGCCTAAAGGAGCAAGGTCAACTGATTACATCATCTCCCAGAAGTTCTCCATTGAAAACTACTCATAAATGGTCAAAACTAGACCATACTGAAAGCTCAATGCAGAGGGTGCGATGCATATCACCTTCCCAATGTACAGGGTGTGATGCATACTATTTTGATCCTCTGTAGGGTGCAATGGTCAGGAATGGACAAATGGCAAGGACAAAAATGCGAGGTGGAAGATCATGGAATCTTCCAAAAGTTCCCCTCTGACACTTGCCACTCCATTTTCAACCAAGGATGAGTAAGAGATCTTCATTCTCCAAGTGGAAGCAGGAACTATCAGAGAGAAGACACTAATCAAGATCCCAAAAGATGACTCACCTCTCTGTAATCATCTATATATGGATCCCTCATCACAAAGATCCAGGGGTTGGAATTTTGTAACTTATAGAGAAGTTTTGTTGGTATTCTGGCGTACATTCACAAGTGTTGGGTGATCTAGATTTGCTTGAGGTGAAGAAGGGCATCTTAGCTAGAGGATGATGTTGGGTCAGAGCACATGGTTGTAATCTTCTTGCTACTTTTCATTTGAATAAAGCTATTCTTGTTTCCTTCCAGATTCTTGTGTACTTGTTTATATATGCTTGTATATGGTTAATGTACGTCTGATCCTGCATTATTTATGAACTTAGATCATTGTTTCTTGCATAGTAGTTGTTGTTGTGATTCTACAGGTCCTTTTGAAGCTGAGCAGACAAAGAGAAAGCAGCAAAACTCTATCAAGAAGGAGAGGAAATAAAGCACAAGACTCAGGTTGGCCCTCTTGGTTCTCTTCTCATCTATTTTCATAAAAGGAATCAATAGTAGACTTTGATTTTTTGTTTCTAAGATAACCACCCATCTTAGTGGGAATAGCAGCATCCGTGTGGACACTATTCCCGTATAACAAAATGGCGACTCCTCTGGGGAGCGACTAGGTTACTTGTTAGCCTATCTATCCTTGTTTCTTTTATAAACATACAGACGGAGCCTGAAGTCAAGCCAGCTAGCCTTCGAACTACATTTTTCATACAAATGCAAAGTATATCAATGCTGCTTCAGTCAATATTTGTGTTTTGTTTATGAATTAAACAATAGATCTACAAGCAATCTAATTGCCCTGAGTGGTGGCTCTAGTAACCTCTTAGATCACCCCTGTGTTTTACATACATTTCTTTGTACTTATTCAGCTTAAACACCTAAACTAAACTGCAAACTGTGAGTGAAATCTCATTCAAAGTCTCGCACTGTAACCATCGCACCCTGCCTTCAAGGTAGCCTGTATGCATCGCACTTCCCGAATGGAGTAGGTGCATTGCATATTGAGTTCACTATCTAACAGGTGCGATGGTTAGGGAGGATTGATTCTACCCTCTGATTGTGGATTTTTCTCACTGTTTTCAGTCTTATTCAAGAGTTTTTGTTGTCTATAATCAGTGTGCTTCTGTGAATACCCCCTTCTCTTGCATTATTCTGCCTCCTTAGTGCAAAGAACTATAAACGTTTTCTATGTATTGTGCGTCATTTTAGTTCTCTTTTGCAAAAAGTAGCATAGTCGAACTGTCGTCTATAGATCTGAAAGTGTCATAGCTGTCGTTTTCAGTTTTAGAAAGCAATTCCATTGTTTCAGATAGTCTATTATACGGTTACTATTGCATAGGATTTGATTTACTAGTTTTAAAGTGTCGAAAAGCAATTTCCATTTCAAAATCGCAAAGTGTCTCTCTTGCTTTCACTTCATTTTGAAAAAGAAATTTGTTGAGTACAGTCGCTTTAAAAGTAATTCAGTTTTACACATAGCTTTCTTAGCGTCATATACACATTAAGAGAGCTAAAAACCAATACATGCATGTGCATTTGCATTTTGAATGCTTGGCTTGATTTAGGACTGTGCATATTAGCGTGTGCTCTATGCTCTGTGAAGTAAAGATGCTTGACTTTCTTCCCTTTAGTAGCTAGGATTTCCATTGCTGAAAGAAGATAAAACGTTTGTTTATCATCTTAGACTGCATTTAGGAATTATACATACATCACATGGTGAACCTAAAAGGAAAAAAGTTAAGCAAGATCAACTTAAAATAAATCTAATGAATCTAACAATGCTTTGGAACTTAACGCACAACATCTAGAGGTCTAGGCTAGAGACGTATTCCGGCATCCTAAAGCCTGGTAACTATCACTTTCAGTGCTGGTTGGGTGATTCCTCCACTCTAAGACGGTAAGTGCCAGTACAAACTTGTGCTCCCACATACCGTCGCGTATATATTGGGAGACCACAATAGGCGGCATCCTTTATCCTTAGGAAGCTGTGTCTGCTGCCCTATCGATCGTAATGCACCGAACATAGCATTCGGGAAGATTGACTGCCGTACCATAAAATGTATTCTGCAGTTTTACGATTGGTTTGGTAATCCTCTCTGCCGAGATCTCCAGAGAAGTCCATTTTTCTCCTTTTCAGACTCCTTAAAGGAAAAGGTCCTCTGAGCACTTGTCACTTCAAGCTCAATAAAAAACGAAGGTGACTAGAGTCATCTTTTGTTTTTTCTCGACTCTTTAAAATTGAAAAAACAAGTTGTGTCCAAGCGTCTAAA
>APFE030197482.1:44864-66313 GCA_000404065.3 Pinus taeda | reverse complement strand
AAATTTTCTAAGAAGGGGTTTGAAAATGGAATTCATCAAACCTTGAAATGTAGAAGGTGCATTGGTAAGGCCAAAAGGCATGAACAAAAATTCATAATAACCCTCATGAGTTCTAAATGTTGTTTTCAGAATGTCTTCAGTCTTCATTCTGATTTGATTATATCCTAAACGAAGATCCAACTTGGTGAAGTAAATTGATCCATGCAATTCATCCAATAATTCATCAATGACAAGAATGGGAAATTTATCTTTAATAACGAGCTTGTTGAGCTCCCTATAATATGGACACATGCGCCATGATCCATCCTTCTTGTGAATAATACTACTGGAGCAGAGAAAGAACTTTGACTAAGTTGAATTATACCAGCCTCTAGCATTTCTGCAACCATACGTTCAATTTCACTCTTTTGGGCATAGGGATATCTGTAGGGCATGATGTTTGGAGGAACACTTCCTGGAATCAAATGCATAACATGATCATGATCACGAATAGGTGGGAGGCCTTTGGGAGTCTCAAATACCTTGGAATGATTGTCCAAGACTTTTTGGAGAGCTGGAGAAATAGATGATTTCGATGTGGGAACCTTTAGTGAACATAATTGTGTAATTATGCCTCGTTGTTCTTTCTTTAGAAGCTTTGTCATTCCGTTAGAGCTGATTATCTTTCTTGGTTTCCCTGCGATACCCCTTAATTCAACTTCCTTTCCTTATGAAGAAAATTTCATGAAAATTAAAAGAAATTGTACCCAAGGATTGTAGCCATTGGACTCCTAGTACAACATCAGCACTGCCCAAAAACACAGTTTTCTAGTTCATGAGTAATGCTAGATCTTTCAGGTTGCTTACTAGGTGTTTCCATTTTCTTGCTTCGGGGCATCAATTAATGATAATAACACTTCACTATGCCCTTTGAATTCTTTAATTTTTCAAACCAGACTTATGCAAAAATTTAAAAAAACTATACACATTTTTTCACTTTGTAGGAGCTCCATATTGAATCTGTTGTATCTCTGTAATTTTGGATCTCCAAGGTCCAAAATCATTTCCAATGGTAACCCTCTGAGTCCTCTTTCTAACCCCACAAGTCTGATCAAGATTGGATTCTCCAAGGAAGAGTTATGCCAAATCTCCCTAGCACGATGACCTGATTAAAGACTGACTCAATATAGCGAACTTGTATGAAGTTCCACGTGTCACTGTTTCAACCTTAGGACCTGAAACCAATACATAGAAAACTACAGGCCGTCCTCTTTCAGTAACTTCTGACGAAATTTCAATCTGATTCTCAGAAACAAAGTTATGACGATTTTCCCCAGGTCACATGTTTGAGATATAATTCGGGATCCTGCAAAAGCCTAACTTCCTTAGACCATATCTCCGAAAATATAGCTAGAAAAGTTCTGAAATTTAGACCCGAGGTTTAGAGTGATTTTTTCTCAAATGGGTTTTTTTTTAGCTTCTAAAATACTGCAGAAAAAAACGTTATAGCGAAAATTCCACGATGGCCTGTTTGGAGCAGCGAAACCCTAGAATCCAAAGCTTTGATACCAAATGTTATGAAACAAGCTCACAAAAAGATAGAAACTATAGATAAACGACTTAGAAATCAGCCTCTTTGAGGGGGAAATCTCCTTTACATTACACAAATGAATAATTCTTGGATGATACAAATGACAAAACACCCTTTCTATATATAGGAATCTAAGGGGTCACAATATAACCAAAGCCGACCTAACAATAATAATATTAGGTCACAAAAATAACAATAGTGTGCTTCTATGGGACACAATAATAACAATATGGGGACAATATGGACACAACAATAACAATAAGGGCTACAATGACAACAGTAATGGGGGAATCACTAGTATTATAGGGACCTAATAAATTTTGCCTTGTTCTACACACCAATTGACTATTGCAGTCAAACCAATTGACCAATTGAATATCTAATTAACCACTTATTTTTTTTTTTTTTTTCTAGGGAATATCTAGAGATATGATGAACCTAACTCACCTATTGTTCCAATGCTTCCCCACAAGCACAACTATCTGAATACTTATGAAGTAAAATTAGTAGATTACTTATGCACAAACTTAGCTTCTGAGAAAGGCTTTGTAAAGATATTAGTAACTTGACAATCTATCCTACAATAGATGAAATTCACAACATTATCTTCTTCCAATCTTGCCAAGTAATGGGTACAAAGATATTAGAAAACAAATGCCAAAATAACCTCAAAATAGAGAGAGAAGTAGTTGTACACATTGAGAAATAGATATGAGAATTAAATATAAGTCTCTTCAATGGGGAAACCTCCTTATATAATAGAATAAATATACAAGATGAGATGATTCTAAGACTAGGTTTACATGGTGTATATATATATATATATATGAGACAAAAGATACAATTATAATTAAAGGGTCTAGCCAATGACACTATATGCATTTATATCATGCTTAACATAGGTATATCTAGGTCTTAACATGTCCCTCCCCTTCACACGATATTTTCCCTCGACACTTGATTACTTGCAAATGTTTCTGCATGAATAATTCTTCTTACCATGCCACCTCTTCTACTAATAGGTTCTTTCCCTTAATGAGGTACTCAGTAATTGGGTTGTTTCATGGTTGCTTAACCTTAGTTTCAAGGATCGTTTATGGTCCTTGTATGATTTTAATTCTTCATTAATATTGCGAAAGTAGTTTGAATTAGAATCTTGCCATTGGTTACCTTATTCAAGCAAGAAACATGAAGACTATATGTACATGCGAAGATGAAGGCAACTCCAATTTTTAAGCCAGATTTCCAATCATATGAAACACCTTATAGGGACCATAGTACTTGGTTCCAAATTATTATCCTTGTTTTGTTTCTTGAGGAACTTCTATTTGTATGGTTGATCTAGGAGAATCCCCACAACCAATATAATAATATGGTCTCAAATGCTATTAAAAGTGTCTCCATTTTAAAGAAATTATCAAGAGCTTTCCACCACAATTTGAATAGGGTTAATTGGATACCATAATAAAATATATGGCATGTTGAAGTTGAATAGGTTAAAAACAATCTAGTGTTGATGTCCCTAGTTGTTTATACACCAAATTTTGGCACATGGATAATAAAAAAGAAACAAATGGTATGGCTTGTTGGTTCTTTGAACCAAGTTACATCTTGAAAACTTAGCATTCCAATCCACCACATAGCTTAAATGTGGCACCAAGACATCACATTCAAATTTTCTACATGAATGTTGCATTTAAAAAGCCTAAATGATCCATAATCCCAAATAATGTGGCATAAATTTTATGAAGGGAATTTAAAAGAAACTATTAAATATCATGTTCACTGATGAGCCTCATCATTGGGTAAATATATGGGCCTTAATTCACCTCCTAGCTTAGTCAAACCAACTATTCTCATAACTTATTGCATACTTTTGATTATATTTTGTTTATGAGATGAGTTAGAGTTGGATATTTTGCTTTGTGGTCTAATATGCATTTAATGCAGGATTAAAGGAGAAAAGCAAGGAATTTTGGGCCAAGACCAAGGTCAAAAACTCGAATGGGGATAGGGAGAGTGATTATAGGAGGTGAATCCTCTTCATTACTACCCCTCCATTCAAATTTTTCCTCATTAGCTCGGAGTGCAAATCACCCAAATCATGAGGAGTAGAAGGGGAGTGCGAAGCAAGTGAAAGACAAAGCACCAGTTTATTCTCTGAGTTGGGAGCAGCTCTAATTTTAAGGAAGTTGTTGGAGCTTCAGATGTATGTGAGAGGCCTAGGACCTCAGTAGGATTTAGATTTGTATTGTTAAACTTCTACTTATTTTCGAGCTGGCATACTTGTGACATTTTATTATTATTATTATTATTTATTTATTTTATTTATTTATTTATTTATTTATTTATTTTTTTTTTTTTTTTTTTTTTTTTTTTAATGTAGTCTATTGTTTTGGTAATAAGAATGAGTTTTGTTTTGAGCCAACATTGAGTTAACACAAAGGGCTAAAGCTCTTGGGTTAGGGCCCAACCCAAGTAGCCAAGGCTCCTCTTTATTGTACATGTATGCTAGTGTAGATTCATAGCTTAATTGTTCATTTGCTTAGTAGATGCATTTCCATTACAACAATGTAGATTAGATTGGTTGTGTGATAGTTTGATTCCGTTTGTGCCTTCTTTCAAGTAGCAGGTTAGCAAGGAGGAAAAGGATCACCACAAGGTTGTCATTAGGTGTCTCGGCCCCACTTCCTCCCTCTTGGACCATGACTTGAGGAAGGGATCCTTCAGTAGCCCCAAAAACACAGTTTTCTAGTTCTTGTATGAGCTTTGGAGTTTGTTGTATTTGATTTAGTTGTAGGTTTTAACCCCATACAGAAATTACCTGCATATGAATTCTAAAACACAGAAAATAAACAATGTGAGAGTATAACACATATACACAGTGATTTTCCCCTAGATCCCAAAACTGGGACTACCAGCTTGATTTTTCATTATATTCCTTTCAATGTTACAATACATATTTATACATGTTGAAGCATCCAATACCATGGACTGAAAACCATCGCATCCAAAACCATAGGTAGGTCTGCCCAACCTAATATAGGGTCCAATTTTTTTTTTTTTCCTAGGGCGCTGCCCCGGACCCCATAGAGGGAGACTACCCACCCCCCCCTGTGACCCCCCCTGCTACGTAATCAGCGCAACGAAGGGGGGGCTCCGCCCCAACTTTAACCCCCCGGTTAACTACGTAGGTTAGTCGTGGAAAGAATATAACACAACACAACATCAGTATTTGGTTAATGTTGCAAGGAAGATTTCATTGTCATCTTTTTCCATCTCCATTTATACAATAAGATCTCACTCATGATTTCATTCCCTTCAACAACTTTCTTCATGCATAATATAGTCAATTGATTCATGCTTTTCTAGTTTATGAAAAATGTATCTTGTTGCATAACTTTTGGAAGACACACATGTTTTAAGAAAAGCAAGTACTTCAGGAGGAGACCAAGACTTGAGCACCAGCAGCCACCCTCCACCTTAGCCATCCCTTGTTTCACCATCACTCTCACTAGTTTTTCATCATTTTTCATTGAAATTACCCTAGATACATTGAGTGAATCTAGCCATATCTTCTCTTGGATATTGACTCATGAGTGCTCCTAAACCTTCTAATACTCCATTCCACCCATCACGCACCTTTCCCAAGCTTCCCAACACCTCCAACACCTCACAATTAGCTCTTGGTTGTACTGTAGGTTTCCTGTAATTCCTACAGGATCATCCTGGAGGTTTCTAGTACATCCTGTAGGTTTTCCTGAAACGGCCTGTTTTGAGGCCGAATTGATGGGAAACCTCTAGGAAGTCACAAAAAGACTCCTAGGACCCCTCCACAACATCCAACCACTTCATAAACCTTCTAGTCATCCTCAAACACCTTCCATCCACCTGTCACATCCAAAAGAACAATCAGTTTGCATACTTGATTTTGCCAAAAAAAAACCAAAAAATTGTAAGCAGATTTAGTTTAGTTTCTTTGCTTGCACATTAGTATTTTTTGATGCTTTTTAATTCTACAACTTAGATAGTATCATTTGTTTAGTGTTGATTTAGCAATTCTTCTTAGTATAGCTGCTTAGATGGTTAATTAGGGTATGTGTGGTTTAGCATTACATGTTGATTTTTTCCATTGCTATAGTAGAGTAACTCTCTTAGAGTATATTTTCCCTTCTTTCATCAAAGAAACAATATTCTTATGACTCTATACAAGTATGGCTTGGAACCCCAATGGTCTCTCACCCGCTGAATAATGACAACAAGCAGAACCATCACTTTTACTTGTGCATACAACACTATCACCTCCAAGTTTGTACGAACCCCAGGTTGATAAGTAAAGTTGGTAGCCCAGTAGTTGTGCATCCTTGCTACAATATTGGCGCTCATCACTTTTTGGCGTCGTTTCTGGGGAGGTGTCTCTGGAGAATGTAGTTACTACTTTCTTTTCTTCTATTTCTTGTCTTCAATATTCTGCCATTAGTTTATTTCTGCAAAATTAATCTAGTTGTTTCCTTTCTTTCATTTTTCATTGTCAGCTTTCCTTTGCATTCTGCAAGTAGGGTTTCAATTCAACGAGTAGCTTTTTCATTATGTTGGTAATTTTCATTCAATCAACAATGTCATTTCTGCAAGTACTTTCCAAGTTTAAAAAAAAGAATACAAAAACAACCCAAAAATATTTCCTTTCATGCCTCATAGGAATAGGGAAAACTTAGGGAATTTTTTTCCAAATACCCCCAGTGCATTCAATAGCCAACCTTCTCGCTTCTTTGGTGGTTGTGAACTAGAGGAACCCTTAGGTGAGCAACCCGACATATTTGAAGAACCTATAGGGGAAGAAGAAGAAGAGGAACCCATTCCTACTGAATCAATGGATGAAAACCGAAATGACAGAGGGAATAGAGAGAGAGAGTTGAGGGTGCCTTCCCCATCAAGGAAACTAATGGGGACACTAAGATGAAAAATATAAGCCCCTTTTCCCTACCTCATTTCCATGGCCTAACCACAGAGGACCCCGACACTTTCCTATTTGAGTTTGTTGTTATATGCCAAACCTATGACTATACAGATGATGAGCAAAAGTTAAAACTATTTCCATCTACCCCCAAGGATACAAAATTGTGTTGGTTCATGGGTTTCCCCGGAGATAGCATAACAACCTGGGCTCAGATGCAGCAAGCCTTTAACAACAAATATCGGGACTATTGTCGGTCAAAGGATACTAAAGAAGAAAATTTCAGGATGACCATAGGCCACGTTGAATCCTTAGAAGACTATGAAGAAAGATTCCAACTCAGTTACAAAAGGGCGAGGTGCACACTTGACCCTGAGTCACTAAAGTTGGTCCTGCTTAGGGGAGTAAGAGAAGATCTTCTGGATACCTTACATTTGTTAGCAAGAGGAGATATCTACCAATTATCCTATGAGGATATCAAGGTTGTCTTTAGAAACCATTCTAGGGCGGTCAGGAAAAAGGGTAGGGGTAGTCAACCTATGGCCAGTACATCATCTTCCAACTCATCCATCAAGGGTGAAATTGGAAACATTCTGGAAGATTTCAAAAGTGAGATGCTGCAAACCCTTGCCTTGCAAATGGACACCATGAACATTAAAATGAAGCAGGAGGAAGCAGAGAGAGCATTAGCCATCTTTTGTCCTAGATGCACCAGGAGGCATCCTAGGAATGAATGTCCATTGAACTGTATTGAAATTTGCTCGGTCTATGAAGAAAACCACTCCACATACAAGTGTCCTTCTTTACCCCGAACTCAAAGCTGTATATCAAGGAGCTGAAGGGGTCATTGAGCAGCTTTGCTACATTAACCAAAGGAGACCTCATGGGCCTAGATCGTACCAACAGGGCATGCAAGGGCCATCCCATGCATATTACAACCCCGACCAAACCAAAAATAGACCCCCTGCTCATTCTTCCAGGTCTACACCCGCTCCTTGGTCATATGCATCTCAGTATCATTCCTAGCCAGCCAGCCAATCATTTAAAACTTACGCTTTGTTAAAAAATATTATATATGACAGAGAAATGCAAGATATATAATATGTAGAAAAACAACAAACACATAAAACCAGAGAGAAACAGATATATATGGTTCACCCAATTTGGGCTACGTCCACCCAAACATCCAGTCCTTCATTTCTATTATCCAGCAAAATGAAGAGACACAACCTACAACAGATCCACTATAATATCCTCTGCTTTCTCTCACAATCTCACCTCTCTGTTTCTCGTTCTGAGAATACACATCTATACAACAACCTCAATACAATACCCTCATACAAAGAGAGGGATTGCCTTCTAGGGCAAAAAACCATAAACTAAACATAAATTCTACCATCAGATCATATGCCTAATGAACGACCTAGATTGACTAGAAATTACTATACTTTTACAAGGCAATTTTACATCTGTTTTTAGCTTCGGGGGCGCTGCCCCCGAAACCCCGTCAAGGGACCACTGGCCCCCGAACTGCAGGGGGGGCAAGTCCCGCCTGCACCCCACCCCCCCCGCATGGAGGGGTGTACAATCTTCCTGGGGTATACATCCGGCTGAAACAAAGACATCTAAATTAGGATGATAATCATGCTCCACACCCAACAATCTCCCACTACCTTAGTGGAATACACCACTCTAGGGGTGGAGGCCCAAATACAACAATGCTCTAACTCTATTTCCTCCACCACTTTCCCAACCACATCTCTTACACTTTTCTCCACCCAAGCAACCCTAGATGTCTGACCAGCCAAATCTGAACCTAAACAATAAGCAGGCTCAACAAGTATACAGTGGAGAGAGATGATATCCAGCTTATGCTATGGAAATCCAGGAGATTAACCTGAGATCTGGGAGAGTTCTCCTGTATAACCAACCTCCCCCTCCACCTAGGGAGGTTTAGGAAGAAAGAGAGGAAAGCAACCTTAAAGTAAATCCTCCCTTTCTTGAGAGATTAGCCCAACCACTCCATCCTACCCGAGAAGAGACTGAACTTCTGGGAGAATTGAAAAATCTATGGTAAATATCCCCCTTCTCCAAGCAATAAAAGATGTTCCCATTTACAATAATATGATTAAGGTGAAATGCTTCAAGCATCTAGGGAGGTAAAAAAGGAATGCCCCTACCATTAATGTCATCGGGCAGCTGTCTGACTTAATGATGGGGCAGACAATATGTCCAGAATATTTGGATCCTGGAAGCCCTATAATAGATGTTCACATCAATATCACCATTATCCCACACACTCTGATCGCTCTTGGGGCTTCCATTAATGTCATGACCAAGGACACCATGCTCAAGCTCAACCTCCAAGGGTCATTGAGGAAGACCACAACAGTCCTGCAACTTGCATACTATTCCACAGCAACCCCTGAGGGAATTGTGGAGGATGTGATGGTCTCCACTGACTCCTAGGAGTACCCTGCAGATTTCATAGTTCTCCAGCCTAAGGCTAAACTTATTGGTTGTCCTCTCATTCTTGGGAGGCCATGGTTGGGCACAATAGATGCTTACATCAGTTGCAGAGCTGGGAATATGACCATTAATAACAGGCATGTGTCCAAGCAGTTAGTCCTATATTCTCCTACTCGACCTTCTTTAGAGCATGGTTTACCTTTATGGTTGGAGGAGGAGGAAGAAGATGAAGTTTATTCCGCCCAAATTTATTCTTTGGAAGCAACCAGGGGAGGAGGACAACAAGATGAGGATGACTTGATTGAACACCTGCTCCAAAGTCCAACTCCCAGTTCATTACCTTTAGAAGAAGCATTAAAGGAAACCCAGAACAATCATCCAATTGACTTATTCTTAGCCGATTCTAACCCACTCCATAACAAAACCATAGAATTCGGCCCAGAGAAAACCTTGAAAATCAATACATCTCTTTTTGCTCTCAAAGAGGAGAAGCTATGCAACATGTTAAAGGAAAATCTAGAAGCCTTCGCTTGGAGTTACAAGGAAATGAAGGGAATACACCCCTCAGTGTGTACTCACCACATATACATCAAAGAAGGTTGCACGCCAGTCCAACAACCACAAAGGAGGATGAATCTAGCTCTTAAAGATATAGTCAAAGAAGAACTGCAAAAACTGCTAGATGCAGGATTCATTTACTCTATCTCTGATAGTGAGTGGGTCTCCCCTTTGGTGTGAGTTCCCAATAAAAATGGTAAATGGAGGATTTGTGTCGATTACAGGGAGTTGAAGAAAGCCACAAAGAAGGATCATTTTCCTTTACCCTTCATTGACCAAGTGCTAGACGGTCTGGCAGGGAAAATGTTTTTCTCTTTCCTAGATGGATTCAGTGGGTACAACCAAACCTAGATTTGCCCAGAAGACTAGGATAAGACCACATTCACCTATCCTTGGGGTAATTTTGCCTATAGGGTCCTTCCTTTTGGCCTATGCAATGCTCCTGCCACTTTCTAGAGAGTAGTCTTCAGTATTTTCGCCGAATTAGTCCATGATTCGGTGGAGATTTATATGGATGATTTTACACCTTATGGTTGTGATTTTCAAGAAGCCCTGTCTAACCTAGGAAAAGTACTGCACAAATGCATTGAAATGAACTTGTCTCTCAGTCCTGAAAAATGTGAATTCTTAATGACTTCAGGGACCGTGCTAGGTCATTCAATATCTCAGCAAGGACTGCAGGTGGACCCAAACAAAATAGCCATCATCCGAAGGGTCCCACCTCCTCAAAAGCAGAGAGATGTTAGAAGTTTCCTAGGGTTATCTAGATACTACCGAAGGTTCATAAAGGACTTCAACAAGTTAGACTCTCCTTAACTTGGTTTGTTGGCCAAAGATTATGAGTTTATATGGTCAAAAAGCTGTCAAGGGGCCTTAGATATTCTAAAGGATAAGTTAACCACTGCACCAATTCTCTGAGGCCCAAACTGGGCCCTCCCCTTTCATATTCATGCTGATGCCTCACACAAAGCCAGTGGAGAATCCCTAGGTAAAATAGATGAAAAAATACCTTATGCTATCTATTTTATCAGTAAGAACTTGTCAAAGGCTAAACTAAATTATATAGTGACTGAAAAGGAACTCCTGGCTGTTGTGCATTCATTAGACAAATTCACGCATTACATTACAGGCTATCAAACATTTGTGCATACTAACCATGCTGATATAAAATATTTAATGAACAAACTAGATGTGAATGCTTGAATTATAAGATGGTTACTTTTATTACAACAGTTTGTTCTAACCATTGTTGATAAGCCTGGTAAGGAAAATGTTGTTGCTGAATTTTTATCTAGGATAAATTTACCTGTAGGTGAAGAAGGAAAGGTGGATGACCAGTTACGTGATGAGCATTTGTTTTCTATTTCAGTTCTCTCTCCATGGTTTGTTGATATAGCAAACTATGTGGTATCAACACAGTTCCCACCATACTTGTCCTCCAAAGAAAAGAGAAAGATAGTTAGGAAAAGAGCCTCCTTCACTTGGATTGGGGGCAATCTTTTCAAACTTGGCCCAAATCAAAACTTGAGAAGGTGTGTCAGGGAAGAGGAAGTCTTTGACATCCTTCTGACCTGTCATGATGGGCCTTGTGGAGGTCACTTTGCAGCAAAGAGGACAACATTCAAAGTGTTACAAGCAGGCTATTATTGGCCCACTCTTCATCGAGATGTGAAAAAATACACTAGTCATTGTGATCGGTGCCAGAGGATGGGAAGGCCTACTCCAAGAGATGAAATGCCTCTGCAGCCTCAAGTGACTTTCGAGCCATTTGACAAGTGGGGAATGGACTTCATTGGGCCTATTGACCCTCCTTCAAAGCAAAAACAATACATTATTATGTGCACTTATTATTTGACTAAGTGGGCTGAAATTAAGGCAACCAAGGTAGCCAATTTACCTCCAACATGATTGAAGACCTGCTTAGCCACCACAAGATCAAGCATAGGACCTCCACTGCCTATCATCCACAAGCTAATGGGCAAGTGGAGGTGACCAATAAAGCACTGGAGGGCATCTTAACCAAGGTGGTGAGCAGCAACAGGAAGGATTGGGCAGAAAGACTAGTTGAGGCCACCTGGGCCTATAATACCACATGGAAGGCCACCACTGGATTCACACCTTATGATCTGGTATATAGGAAAAAGGCCTTGTTGTCCACTGAATTTGAATATAACACATTAAGGATGGCAACCCAACTACATTTGGATCTCAGCAGTGCACAGAAAGAGATATTGTTCCAATTGAATGGCTTGGATGAATTCAGAATGCAAGCCCTCCTACATACATAGGTAGTTCAACTTCAGAGGAAGATCTGGCATGATAAAAATATCAAGGAGAAGCAATTTCAGGAAGGCGATTGGGCATTGTTATATGATTCTAGGTATAAAGACTTCAAGGGAAAGTTAAGGACAAGATGACTCAAACCTTATGTTGTGGAAAGATGCCATGATAATGGTTCAGTGCAAATCAAAACCATAGATGAAGAAGCCATTCCTTTTCTTGTTAATGGACACCAATTGAAAATGTACAAGAGACCTTTATCAAAACCAGAGTTCATTGATGATATCAATAAAACAATGATGATGGTGGAGCAAGTTCCAGCTCCTCCATCATCAAATCACTGAGAAAAAAGAAAAAAGAATAAGGACTCAGGTGGAAACCTCCATGAGGCGCCTAAGTCCCATGTTTGGGTTGAAAATCTCTTGAGGCGGCCCAGTGATGACAAGAAAAAAAAATGAGAAAAAAGAACAAAAAGGAAAAAGAGAATAAGAAGATCCCTAGGTGAAAACCTTTCTTGAGGCACCCAGGGCAAATAACTGGGTGAAAACCTCTCTGAGGCAGCCTAGTTTCTTTTCAATATATATATATATATATATTATATATATATATTATATATATTATTATATATATTATATATATATATATATGGGATTTGTAGGGATTTGAAAGAAAAAATGAAGCGGACAGCTAGGGTTTACCAGTCCTCAGAAACCCAACAGGCCACCGACAAACTGGAAGACCTCGCCGCCACAACACTATGCATCCCAGGCTTTGGCACAGACCCAGTCACGCTAAGCATGGCGGATTGCAATGGATCACTCCTCCGGGCCTCCCTTTGGAAATGACTGAAAGGCAGCCCTAAGCCTACAAAAAATACTAAGAACGATGGAGGGCTCGAGGAGCTAATCGAATCTCCACATCAAGACTGAACAACACCACGAAAATCGTTGGGTTTGATATATGCCGTTGTGTTTTTTCTAATAGAGTCGGCCGAGGATGTTTTCCAGTCTACTGACTTGGGCATCAAGCGCATTTGTGTAGTTGTGCACAACGATGCACGGAAGCATGCAACTGCTTGTTGGAACCGGAAAACAAGGTATGAAAGCCCAGTGGCAGAATGACCTCCACAACGGTCACGGAGGTCCACCCATCTGATTTGCAGCGCACGTTAGAGATCAGGCCTAAGGAATAATAATGTGGGTAGCCAGAAGGCAGATCGATTCATACGCTGGCCAGATCTAGCCGTCTACAAATCAATATCCCCTGTTTACCACCGGCTAGCAGACATCGTGATAAGAGGGAAAGGGGAACCCTCTACGAAGATCACGACAATGCAGGATAAGATATGGGACACCTGTCTGGGCGCGCCTTATACAGACCTACCACCACATCAAGAACAGGATCTGGCAAAGGGAGAACCAAACAAAGCATCAATATGCTTAGATCTGTCATATCCGGGCACATGGAAAATAGATCGAGCCCCTCCTCTGTTAGGCCCACACTCAAATGTGGAAGATATGATAAAAATCTTCATTAAAGCACTGAAAGGCAAGACTATTTTTTGGATGATCTGGAAGGGGAGGAAGATTTAGGAGCTAAGATACAAAATCCAGAACCACCTCGGTACACCAGCATGCTGAAAAAATTTGATCTTGTCAGGCCACAATTTACAGGACAACCTCATGCTCCAGGATTATGGCATCACCACAGACTCGATCATCATAATTAACCTACGTCTGAGGGGTGGATGTGCTAGAACCAACTCAAAAAACAAAGGATCCTTCAAGGAAGCAGTCAAAGGTAAGGAAAAAGCATAAACCAAATCAGCAACACTGCTTGAGCTTCCAGGGCCCTACGTTGTAGAACAAAAATCTGAGAATCTTGCTCTTACCATCGCAATGTCTAAGGTAAACGACCTGTACACAGATATATATTCCAAATCAGTTATATGAAGATTTAATGGGTTTTGGCCTAAATCTAATGTATTGCACCAATGGATTTATGATGCCTGGTCACCAGACTGTGAAATATACTTATCCCCCAAAGGATTTTTTATAGTCAGATTCAGAACAATATAGGAAAGGGAACATATCCTCAATAAGGGAGCATGGTTATGGGGAAATGCAGGACTATTTATGACCCACTGGTTTCTGGAATTCGATGCCAACACAATGGTGGTGTTATCTCAAAATCAAGTCCTGATAGGCTGCTGGTCAGGTTGACTCCAAGTAACTATTTCAAACCAAGCTTTTGACTAAGGCTTAGCCTCCTTAGCCTGAGAGGGCTCTCTCAAAGGGGTTATTGATTTTGATTAATGATAAGATGGCTAACTCTTGTGATGTAACAACATGGACAAATATGAATGGTGGAAACATATTAACAACTATCCATTGGGCTTATGGAGTCAACAACACCTCAATAAAACAATGAGCTCAACCTTACATGGAAGTCAGGGCATTCAGCATTCAAACATTCAGAATACAAACTCATATAGACCACACAGTCAGTTTATAAATGTATACAGGAAGTCAGAGCACATTCAGTGAATTCTGAGTGATTATACATCCATAACACTGCAAGAATTAGGAAAAGGACAACATCACATATTCTGAAAATAAACAATCCTTCATGAATCCTGAGAAGTAAGGTCAAATATGCATTACTGAAAATGAGTCTTACTGAGCCAAATACAAGCTTTTCTCATAAATTCCAAAACCCTTTGTACATTGATGCTTCAGCTATATATAGAGCTCTTTACATAACTTGGATTCCTCCTCAAGCATGAGGGAAATTCGAATTCATCCTACTATGACACCTAATGATACTTAAAACTAACTATTAAATGCAAATGTCACCTAACTAGGAGTCCTAGAGACCTAATACAACTAGGAGTGTAACTCGTTATGATTACAACAACCATATCTAAATATTTAAAGCATTCTTTGACACCTAACACTCCATGAAGTCGAATTTGATTAAGCCTCCCACGTGGTCATCTGATTGCTGAAGACAAACCCTAGAAATTAGGGAACATGTTTCCCTGTTTTTAGGGTTTAGGATCCCTGAAAATAGCACGTGGGATAGAGCCTTTATCTCTTCTACCAGGACACATTTTATGAAACTGAAGGAGGTTTTTGTAGCCAATGTTGTCTAGAACAAAAACCTCTCCTGGTTTTTTAAAACATTTCTCCAGCTGTCCAGAAACTGTCCTAGAAAAACACGTGGCAAACAGGAAAAATCCGTTTTCTGAAAGACTGCACCTACAACAGTTTTGTAGCACAACTTTGGTCACCCGTTTCTCCCAGCTCAGGATGAATTTGAGGAAGCTGAAGGAGGCTTTTTTAAATCAGTCAATGCTGAACAAAAACCTCTCTTGGTTTTTTGAAACATTCTTCCTACCGCCCAAAATAAGTCTTTGAAACACAGTTGTCAAACAGGAGATGAAAACTGCACCTACACCAGTTTTGTAGCGCAACTTTGGTCACCCGTTTCTCCCAGCTCAAAATGAATTTGAGGAAACTGAAGGAAGTTTTTCTGAACCAACCCATTCTGAACAAAAATCTCTCCTAGTTTTTTGAAACATCTTTCCTACCGACCAGAATGTTTCTTTGAAAAACAGGTGATAAACAGGAAAAGTCTGTTTGTGAAAAACTGCACTTACAGCAGTTTTGTAGCGCAAGTTCAACCATAAATTCCTCCCACCTCAGAATGAATTTGAAGAAAATGAAAGAGGTTTTTGTATTGCAGCATGTTAGGAAGAAAAACCTCTTTCAGTTTGCAAAATTGAGTTCGAAGCTGCTCAGGAAAGCTTCTGTAATTTGACTAGTAAAAACAGTTTTTCTCTGCTAAAACAGGCTGCTACAGGGGTTTCGTAGCGCGCTGCGAAAACACTTAGAGTGAGTTTTTAACTATGAAAACCTTGAAAAAAGTTTGAAACATGGAATGTTAGGTGATGTGGGACCAGTGATGGGCAAGAACGGAGTGTTGACCCTATTTGACCATACCAAAAAGACTCTTTTATAGATCTTAGACACGTAAACAACCATGGAAAGAATAGACCAAGACTAACATGAATCCTTTGGAATCAAACTGATGTCAAAACACATGGTGAGGCTTTTAGGAAATAGAATGAGGCTGTCAAACCTTATTTGGAAAAGAGATATGATCTTAAAAGACTTCTAACCTTATGACCTAACCCTTAAAGCATGAAATGACCTAGAGACCCTTTAACACCATGACTAGAAGAAGGGTTTGTAAATGAGAATGACACTAATTGTGATGAGCTGACTCAAAACTTATAAGACTATGATTAGAAACAAGGCAACTTACCAAAGTTTAGAGACAAAGATTTTAGGGTGATAACAGGTGGTATCAAATATGCCAGTTTGGGTCTGGTTGCACAACCTCCCGTTACACTTCTGGCATCACAATGTATTAATCACCATAGGGAATGCATTGGGAAAATTCCTATATATTGATGAGGATAAACTTATAAGGGGGATATTCACTTTTTCTAGGATATGCGTTGAGGTAGATCTTAGTGAGGGACTACTAGAAAGCATAAACTTGAATTTCAATAATATGCAGCAGACACAACCACTAGAATACTAAAATACAACCTTTTGATGCCGTGGATGTCTACAAAGATGACACCTCCATAGTGCATGTCCTAAAGTAAAATAAACTCTGAAATGGAACAAGAAGCAATAGAAACATCCAAAAGGATAGAAATATACAACCCCCTTGGAGGAAGCAGTAGAAAAAGCAGAAACAACAGCAGAAAAGCAAAAATGGAGGATCAAAAGGATCAGAACAACACACAAAAAGGAGGAGGAAGTCCACAGAAACCCTATGCAGCACCAAGCATATCAACTAACAGGAATGGAAATAACCAACATCAAGAGAACTCATGGATCAAAAGGATTCGAATCTGACAAAGATACTCCCATAAATCATCTTTCCATTGTAACGGCCACTCCCAACACTGGAGGTTGGCGAAAGGTGGAAAAAAAGAAAGGGAGAAAAGAACAGTAGTTATATTTTATATTTTATATTTTTGTTTGTTTGTTTTCCTGTGAAAACAGGAATAGGCCATATGCATATGCCCTTCGACATCTACAATATGTAATTTTGTCTTATGAATAAAATTACGAATTTTCCAAAGGGAATATATATATATCATGAAATTTCCATTTGCAGGTGGGGAGAAGGA
This sequence comes from Pinus taeda, assembly GCA_000404065.3. NCBI lineage: Eukaryota > Viridiplantae > Streptophyta > Pinopsida > Pinales > Pinaceae > Pinus > Pinus taeda. The sequence goes on along the minus strand of APFE030197482.1, from coordinate 49,270 downwards.
CAGTCAAGGTGTAAGAGAGGATCCTAAGGAGACCCCTGCCTCTCACATATTCATTTTCTTCAATCCTTACCATGCATCCCTCCATCATTTTTGTCATTTTTCCACTCCATTGCTTCGATTTATTCAAAGACTGTGTTTTCTACAAGATCCCCTGTATTCCTACAGGATCCCCTAAAAACCAATTACAGTGACCCAAAAATCCTACAGGAAGTAATCTGAAGGCATATGATGGACTTTTTGGGTCCCCAAAATTCACCCTATTCATGACCTAGTGCCTCACCTCGTCCACCATCACCATCCCTGCACTCACTGTTCAAAAAATAAATAAATAAAATCATTTTGAGTAGTTTCTTCCAGTCTTCAAAAAAGAAAAAAGGAAACAAAGAGGAGTAAAGAGCATTACTTGAGTATCGTTTTCTCTCCACACTTCCATTCCTTTCCATCCATGTCACCATCCTCATAGCCCCAACAAGCAAAATGATTAAAGAATTCTGAGGGAGAAGCAACTACAGAACATCATGTAGCAGCATATCCCACAGAATGCCAATCACACCAACAATAAGTCTTCACTAGGATGATCCAGGAGCTCCAAAGTAGCAGCATCATATCTTCAACCACAAATACCCGCAAAACAAAGGAACCATTAGCACAAGAGGAGGAATAAGAATGGCATGCAATAAATATACACAACAACACCTCTCATCTCTGTCAACTGCAACATAGCATTGAAACCACAATTAAGTATCCCGCTCGCTCTCTCATATGCATCATGTAGTAAAAAATTGTAAGGGTTACGAGATAGTTGGTTTATAAGTGAAAAGGTGGCTAGTTAACTTGGCCACCTTCGTTCAGTCAACACATGAACAACCAAGTGTCCTCTCACACGTGGCTACAGTCAACTCAAAGACAGAGAAGGAGTAGGAAAAAAAGAGGTTAAACTACAAATCTACGAGGTGGGAACCGATTTTGAGTAGTGTTAAATGATGAGGTGGTAGTTGGGACCAACGGTCCAAAAATGGCAACATACCTTTGTTGCCAGCACACCACCTCACCCGAATCACCATAAGAGGAAATAAAAAATCGTTCCCATGCATTCATGCATTTCACCTCCTCGAAAATCCCTCACTCAAGTCACTCTCATAACCCAAGCCACCCACTGGAAGCAAAGATCCATCGTTCACTGCACAGGAATTCCTATAGGATATAGTCTACATGATACACAGAGGCTATCTACAAGATTGATAGAGAAGAGTTCAGAAGGGATATCACGGGAATTGGCCACTACAACCAGTGTAAAGAGGTAGGCTCTAAAATTACATCCCCTTTGCAAGTAAATGAACCAATAAAACTCTAAATTTGAGTGAATTTAGCAACTGTGTGAAGGGAATTAAATACACAGTCAACTCTATTTTTCTCCTGCATTTGCAAAAAATTGTTTCAACCCTCTCATTTTCTCCTCAAGCTTCACCAACAATATGATATGAGGGTTTAATAGGAGAGAGCCCACAAACACTGTGAAAATCCAACAACACCCCCAGGTGCTTGAAATCTTCACAAGACATAACTGGATGGGGTTTTACGAAAAATTCAGAGGGTATGATGATGAGGTGGCTCAAGAATTTGCTCTCTCCCTCACTCCACACAACAGAATCCATGCCACTGTTGTAATAAGGGGCCTCACTATAGATCCCACCCCTGAGCTCATCAACAGGGTCATCACACTTCCCCTAGGAATCCCATGGAGGAAAGAAGACAAAGGAGATAGCCAGGTGACAAAAAAATTCTTTTTAGAAGGTGAAGAACCCACTAAGGACAAAATCGGAGTAAGGAGGGAAAGTTTGCCATGTCCATGGAGTAAGGTAGGCTACCAACTAATCAAATACATCTCATGTGAGGGTAGATATAGTGTTTCCTATGGCTATCATTTCAAGATCCTTGAATAATTAAGATTTGGAGTAGAAACACCCCCTCACCAAAGGCTTAACATACCATATTTCTTGCATTAATCACTCATAGACTCAGGCATAAAAGTGAAGGAGGGGAATTCCCAACAATTGGCTCACCATGGGTTAATTAGGATCCTCATTGATGATGCCCTCCAAAACCTGAGAACCCCTATAACATGGTCAATTTTCAGAGACATGCCAACAGAGGATGACATCAATGCTCTCACTTATGGTGTTAGTCCTACTATTAGTGAAGAGGAAGTAAAACATGAAGAGGAAGATACATAGCAAGATAAGGATGAGATGGATGAAGAAGGAGCTGACACAGAGGAACATGATGAAGATGAAGAAGAAGAGGGAGAAGAGAAGGGGGATGATGAAGAAACATAGGAGGAAATTAAGGAGGAAACTGATAGAGATGATGAATATCTACAAGAAGAAGAAGGCAAGAAAAATAGAGAGGAAGAAGGCAATAGAACAAAGGAGATAGAACAAAATGAGGAGTCACCTAGGGTGTCTCCAGAGGCCACTGAGAGAGAGGCATCAGCTACCCTCACTGCTCTCAACACCCCAATCAAGAAAAAAAGAAAGAGGCAGAGGCAGAGCTCACTATATTTCAGGACAAGAAAGAGCACAAGAATAAGACAGGGGAAGCCACAAACATAAAAAAAAATTCCTATTGGGATTGAAGATTCCCCTACACAAAAAGACGAAATGCCTTCCCCTAAGTCCCCTATCACCTATGTAAGGAGGTGTACTACTATATCATCTTCCTCAAAGGGTAAGGAAATCCTACAAGATCCATAACAAAATCTACAAGAAGCAAAAACAGTCCTATAGGATACTTTGCTAAATCTACAGGAGGCACAAAAATTTAAAAGAAAGGTAGGGGAGCAGCAAGAAGCTAAAGAGGAGGACCCAGAGACAAAGGAACCCAACCCCCACCCTAACCTGGACTCTTATTACCAGTTTATTGAAGGAGGCAGGGTCATACGTCAAAAATTTGCCATCCCACTATTCTTCGAGCTTGAGAAGGAGAGGGCAAGAACTCACCGATGGATGCAGATCACCAAATCAAAGGGGGTGGAAGATATTGGGCACATGGAGGAGAAACTCAAAGAAATGGGTAGAGAGCTAAGTGGCTTAAGGGACAGAGAAGCTATAATGAGAAATCGACTTGAGACAAAAAATGCATAGCTGAGGGGACAAATGCAGGAAGGAGAGATCCAACTAGCATGTATGGTCAACCTATCCTTGGAGGAAATCTAGTGTAGGATGCCAGCTAAATCCTATGCTCTCTACCTCAAAGAACAATGGTTACCGTTTCAAATTAAGACACTAGCACAGAGGGGAACGATGCCATTCCAGGACTACAGGCAGGTTATTGATCTTTGTGATCAAAGCACACTAGAGGATAGGGCCAAAATGGCTGAGTTTTATTTGCACAACATGGCCCTCAAAGACATGAATGTTTGGGACCCTAATGCCAAGCTAGGAGATCTACAATAATGGATTTGGCATCATGGATGAACCATGAGGAGTCAAGAGCTGCAGAGATGAAAACAATATTAGCTAGAGAGAAAAAGGAACCTCTTTTGATCAGAGCTGAACAATAAAATCCTATAGCCCTCATCAGTACCCATAATTTGATTGCAAATGATCCTCACCTAGCACCTAGATATATTGCTTCCCAAGATCAAGAAATTTCACATTTTGAGGACATGTTTAGGTTTCTAGGAGATGATAGTATAAATGCTTGCCTAAGGAGATGGAACACACTTCCATACAGCTTAAAGATAAGAGAATATCACTCCCCTCAAATTTTGAGAGAGGCACTCAACATGACACCTATGTATAAGCAATCTATGCAAAGCTTGAAGGTCAATTGGATAGGCCTAAAACTCAGTCCACCACTAGTCTTAGGGATGCTAGAAGGGAGAAAAGAAGAAGAAGAAAAGAGGCAGTGGGAAGAGGTGGAAAGAAAGCAGGCTTCTATGATCAAGAAGAGGAGACCACAACAGAGGCATGGGATGTCAGAGAGGCTACCAGAGCCATGAAGGATATGGATATTGACTAAGTTGCTCAAAGGATGAGAAACACTTTCAATAGGGGGTGATGATAAGCCTCATCATGGGTAAATATATGGGCCTTAATTCACCTCCTAGCTTAGTCAAACCAACTATTCTCATAACTTATTGCATAATTTTTATTATACTTTTTTTTATGAGATGAGTTAGAGTTGGATATTTTGCTTTATGGTCTAATATGCATTTAATGCAGGATTAAAGGAGAAAAGCAAGGAATTTTGGCAAAGACCAAGGTCAAAACTTGAATGGGACAAGGGAGAGGGATTATAGGAGGTAAATCCTCCTCACTTACTATCCCTCCATTTGAATATTCCTCCATCAGCTCGGAGTGCAAACAACCAAATCATGAGGACTAGAAGGCAGCCGAGCAAGT
>APFE030197482.1:31515-44164 GCA_000404065.3 Pinus taeda | reverse complement strand
TGTTTTGGTAATAAGAATGAGTTTTGTTTTGAGCCAACATTGAGTTAACACAAAGGGCTAAAGCTCTTGGGTTAGGGCCCAACCCAAGTAGCCAAGGCTCCTCTTTATTGTACATGTATGCTAGTGTAGATTCATAGCTTAATTGTTCATTTGCTTAGTAGATGCATTTCCATTACAACAATGTAGATTAGATTGGTTGTGTGATAGTTTGATTCCATTTGTGCCTTCTTTCAAGTAGCATGTTAGAAAGGAGAAAAAGGATCACCACAAGGTTGTCAGTAGGTGTCTCAACCTCACTTCCTCCCTCTGGGACCATGACTTGAGGAAGGGATCCTTCATCAGCCCCAAAAACACAGATTTCTAGTTCTTGTATGAGCTTTGGAGTTTGTTGTCTTTGATTCAGTATTTGGTTAGTGTCACAAGGAAAATTTCATTGTCATCTTTTTCCATCTCCATTTCTGCAATAATATCTCACTCATGCTTTCATTCCCTTCAACAACTTTCTTCATGCATAATATAGGCAACTAATTCATGCTTTTCTAGTTTATGAAAAATGTATCTTGTTGCATAGTTTTTGGAAGACACATATGTTTTAAGAAAAGCAAGTACTTTAGGAGGAGACCAAGACTTGAGCACCAGCAGCCACCTTCCACCTCATCCACCTTAGCCATCCCTTGTTTCGCCATCAACCTCACTAGTTTTTCATCATTTTTCATAGAAATTCGCCTAGATACATTGAGTGAATCTAGCCATCTCTTCTCTTGGATATTGACTCATGAGTGCTCCTAGACCTTCTAACACTCCATTCCACCCATCACACACCTTTCCCAAGCTTCCCAACACCTCCAACACCTCACAATTAGCTCTCAGTTGTATCCTGTAGGTAGGTTTCTAGTACATCCTGTAGGTTTTCCTGAAACGACTTGTTTTGAGGCCGAATTGATGGGAAACCTCTAGGAAGTCACAAAAATCCTCCTAGGACCCCTCCACACCATCCAACCACTTCATAAACCTTCTAGCCATCCTCAAACACCTTCCAATCACCTGTCACATCCATAAGAACAATTAGTTTGCATACTTGATTTTGCCAAAAAAAAACAAAAAAAGTGTAAGCAGATTTAGTTTAGTTTCTTTGCTTGCATATTAGTATTGTTTGGTGCTTTTTACTTCTGCAACTTAGATAGTAGCATTTGTTTAGTGTTAAATTAGCAATTCTGCTTAGCATAGCTTCATAGATGGTTAATTAGGGTATGTGTGGTTTAGCATTACATGTTGGTTTTTTTTCCATTATTGCAGTAGAGTAACTTTCTTAGAGTAAATTTGCCCTTCTTCCATCAAAGAATCAAGCTTCTTCTAACTCTATAGAAGTCTGTCTTGGAACCCTAGTGGTCTCTCGCCAGCATACAACACTATCACCTCCAAGTTTGTACGAACCCTGTGCTGATAAGTAAAGTTAGTAGCCCAGGAGTTGCAGCGTCCTTGCTACAATACTGATGCTCATCATCCATCTAACAATATGAAACACATAAATTTAAAATCCTAAATGATCCATAATCCCAAACAATGTGGGATAAATATTACGAAGGGAATTTAAAAGCAAATATTAAATATGGACATAAATGTAAAATCCTAAATGATCCATAATCCCAAACAATGTGGCATAAATATTATGAAGGGAATTCAAAAGCATCTATTAAATATCATATCCACGTAACAATACGAAACACATAAATGTAAATGGTATACATGTAGCACAATCCATGTAGTGCTACATACATGCCAACCTAATATGCCTTATCATATGCCTTTGTTGTAATCCATAACGTGTTATAAACCATATAAATTTGTTATCAAGTGCTACATGTGGGATATTATCCCTAAGATAATGCAAATAATGAAGGAAGGTGGATTGAAGGGGATTTGAGCCCCAACCTATTCTACAAAGAAATAACACCTTTACCACTATATTGTGCACTTGGAAGACATTATATAATGGAACAAGTTAAATTTGAATGGGATAGAATACCCTTTATTGGGAAAATAGGAAATCATGTTTTCAATGTTGTAGGAAGAAGTTATTGAAGGTTAGGATTCATATGTTATTTCTTCCTAGAAGAACACTAGTGATTTTTTTTAGATTGGAGGTCATTCTTTGATGTAAGAAGACATAATGGTGTATTTGCGTCGCTTTAATTGATTGGTTCTTTTATTGAAGTGTACTTGGATAGGTAACAAAAGAGGTTGAACTCCATTATCAATTTGTTGAGTATTATCTATAATTATTGATGTTATATTATTAATTTTGATTATTTAAATTGCTCATTAAAATTTATTAAGTCAATTTTTAATGAAATTGTAGAAAAAACAAGATTATTATAGCAGAACAGTTTTAGCACTAATTTTGGATGAATTGTTGTAACCTCAAAATACCTATTACCCCATTTCAAATTTCCTTTCACTACGATGTTGACCTGCTTGTTGTTTCATCCTATTTTGTGTTGTAACACATTTGTGCTTCAATAGTTTCAGAACCTCTTGCTCGAACTTTATGTGGTCCTCCACTACTTGAACCTTCACTTTCATAGGTGATGTGATGGAAGGATATTGATAACCATAAAGTGCCATAAATGGAGACATTTTTTATGAAGCATGGAAGGACAAGTTGTACCACCATTATGCCAAGGGAAACTATAATATACCTAGGGTATAGTGCAACTAGGATTATAATGTAGTCATCGCTATGTATTAAATAATAATATGCACGTAAACTTTAGGACAATTATTATGAAATCATTAATATGTAATAATGATGATAAGCCATGCCCCTTACCAAGGACATAACCTATCTCCCACTATGTGTATATGGACATGTCTATTGTACTTAATCAAGAAAATCAATGATGCATATTTGAATATAGTAATTGATTACCATTACCATGGATATATGGAGCTATCTTGTGTATTCATGATATTTACATGTACATTAGTGGGTCTACTTCAACAACCACTTGATCCATTGTGTTTATTTACCAGCTAAGATCCATCTTAACTTCGGATCTACCAAGTGCCAAGCGGGATCAAATCTCTTGACGTGAAAACTTTTCTTAGAGTGAAAAGGGATTTGATTCCTCTTGGCACTTGGTAGATCCGAAGCTAAGATGGATCTAGGCTCGTTTTATATTATATTTAATGATGTTTTTTACATGGCATGATAACAAAATTTTCAAAAATTACAACTTTGACGTCAAAATATTTGTCTTTATATATTTTAATAAATCCATAGGATATTATTTCCATTTTAAAGATTTATTTTACAAATATTTAATTAAAAGAAATATTAAAAGATTTGGAGCAAGATTTTCGATTCTTTGTGTTGAATTAACCTTTTTACTTTGATTTACGAAATGGAATTGACTTTAGTAAAGAGTAAAGATTAAAATTTTACCTAATTTGAAATTTTAATGTGGCAAAATTTTTTGTTGAAAGTAAATTTATGATCTATTCAAATTCAATGTATATGATAAAAGAGCTATTAAAAGCATGAGATAATTGTATTCTATTATTGTTTTATATGTATATGGCTATTTTCATTTTTTATCAGGGCCGACATTATTTTTTTTCGATTTTTATTTATTGGACATATGGAAAAACTTACACATCCACTTCATACTGGGCTGTAGAATGTGCCTCTCGACACAATCACATATAAAGTAATGAAGGTACCCCTAGGAATTTATTTGCAATATTAGTTTACCCATTGGATTTAATATGGTAAGAGGAGCTGTGAGCCAATTCAGTACCCAGACAAGGAAACATTTCCAATGAAATTTGAATCTCTATCACTTAAATGAGCTTAGGAATTCTGCCCCGAGGGTGTAGATCAATTAGTGATAAGGTGCATTGTTAAGGCATTCCTTATGGCATTGCTAGTTCAAATTCCCAACTAGCCTTATGTGTGGCATAAGGGTTGTGTTGGTATACCTAAAGGTTATAGTATTAGCAAACATAATCCAACTTATTTGAGTATAAGTCTACCCTAGTTTTCAATTCTACCAATTCACAAAAAAGAAAAAAAGAAAATGAAAATTTCATGTAGATTTTGAATTATTTCCATGAAAGTGGCTATTATACTTGCTTAAGATTCAGGTTCTTGGTTATCTCTCCCTTATTGTATTGGCACACCATACATTCACCCACAAATTTTAAACATTAATGTTAAGACCTGACTAGAAAAATAGTTCTCGATCTCGTGGTTAGTTTTCAATAACCATGAATATCCTCCTATTGGAGAAGTGGGGAATTCCAAAAGGACCTTTTGTTTCAGTTGGGAAAACTTACATAAACGTAGTCGATATTGATACCAAAATAAATCATTCTTCCATAAAATTCTAACTAATGTACTTGTAGCTATTGAATGATCTTGCATACCCTTCTGATGGGCTTTCAAAATGTAGCAAGTGTGCTACCTCTCTTTAACTCTCTAATTTAACTATCACCCAAGGTTGGACAAACGTGTGAGATGTTGTGCACTATATGTGCAAAACACACTCTTCTTTCTTCCCTTATGCTACAATCTATGCCTAGGATTCTATCTAGTGGTGGTTTAGATTATGCCCCAGGTCTTACTTTGCATGATCAATAGAAGGGAAAACTATTCAAATAAAACAACTACTAAATGATGAAAAACTAGAAATTAACTAAGATACCGATTACAAAAAAATAAAAGGATTTCTTGAAAGTAAAATACTACTCTAACTATTACTAATCATCCAACCCTTAAACAAGCAATCCATTGCAAAAAAGGAAATGAAAACCAATGTTGCCTAATCTGCTACATAAATCATGATGCTAAACTAAGTTGCAACAACTAGGACATCATGACTTGAAGAAAACCAAAAACCCCAATGACTTCCTAATCCCCTCAAGAGCATTGTTTTTTAATGTCAACATTATATCATGAAGAAACATGCATTACTAACTAAAAACCATGAGAGAATTACAAATTTGCAATGTTCTATAGGAGTAGTTGTAGACCTATTGAAAGTATTGCAATCTTGTAAGAAATATGCAGAGGAGATTACAAAATATTGAGAAACTGGGAAATTTGTTTTCTTTTTAATTTTTTAATTTTTCAATTATCATGGAAACTCTTTAAATGACCTAAAATACATGTAAAGAAATAATACATACTATAAATAAATATGTTTCATCATTAAACTTCTCTTTTACAAGAAACTCACAACTATATTATTGGTTAATTTCTAGAAAAGGAAGTGCTAAGAAATGACACAACTAGAATAGGAATATGAACAACCTGAAATACAAAAGGCCCTTTAGACCTCCTATGGGTGGGCCCTCCATAAGGTGCTTATACATCCAAGTTAATCAATACTAACCTACTGATCATAATATATTTTTCATTAAGTTAGTAAAACAAACTACATAAGCCTACTCAAATTAAACTAACTTGAGAGCTTCTAAAGTTGCAAAAAAGAAAATTATAATGAAGGTCTAACTTTGGAGGTTGAGCCTTAAGTTCCCTCTTATACACCAAGATATGGAACATTCCCCTTGATAGGTGGAATACTTCCCTCCAAAACACTAAAATTTTAGTAGGATTAGTTTTACTTAAGCAAAAATTGGCTTCAAGCTACTCAAGTTGTCTTCAAGCAGTTTTAAATAGCCTTGGGATGAGTGCTAACCTAGGACGGACAAGATACATGAATTTCCTCCATGTTGTTGTTAAACAATTCCTTCACAAAATCCTACCATATCAAGCAATTATACTCTACTCATGATAATCATGCAAAAAACCATAATGTACAAGAAAACATGGTCAAATTATGTGAAATTAGGCAAAAATGACACTATGGATGGGCCTAGAGGATATCCATTATAAGGGACTATCATCACCCACTAACTTAGAATGTTGCACATCCTTATGCAACCAACACCTCTTATTGTTGTTTTCCTTCATCTCGTTTATTCTTGTAGTGATTCCTGGTATCCAATTGTTGATGGTGCTGGACCCACCAACATTCATGGCATCACCCCGGTATGAAGTCCCAACTAGACCTCACACCATTTGGTGTGGGATTCCCATCCAGTATGATGGCCCGGTTTCCATTGTCTTAAGGATTTTCCTCAACTCTTGTTGTCAACACAGGAGAGTGGTTTGCTTTGTCTTCAAGAAGTGAGGTTCGCTTTCTTGGTGATTGCTGGTGTTACTTGTGTTAATGGTTATTTCACTGTAGAGGGAGAGGGTGAAAGTGAGTCCCAAGTTGGTTGGGAGAAAGCTCCAACTCTGTTAGGGACACACAACACAACAGGACCATGCACAACTTCTGTAGGAGCAATCCACATGGATGTGGCAGTCACAACACACAAGGGAAGATAACACATACAACACTTAGCAGATGAGTCTACACGAGTGTAACGGTTGTTACAACAAGTTTTATGTGAAAGGTCTGCCTGATGTCCAGGGAGATAGCCACCACGGGTGAGACAACATTAACAACATATACAACACATTTTCATTAACAGATTATGTATTACAACAAGTGAAATAAGTTCAAGTGTTCAACACAGGTTAAAGCAACATGCATTACAAGTGTTTAAGATTAGTCTTACAACAATTACAATACATGTGTGAAAATGTGCTGGCCTATTAGCATGATTTTGAATTAAGTGAAAGTTCCAAGACACATTGTTACACCATACATCACTGACCCCATGTGCGGGGCATTGGAGCCACTACTTACTCCTCGAAGAAAATATTACAAACTCTCTTGGCTATGTGGGAGGTGCTGAAGTGAAAAGTCCTTTCATGTACAAATGAGGGGCTATTTATAGCCAATGGTGAAATTAACCCTTGTGGCTGTTGGACTACCCTCATGACTGTTTGATTTCCATGACTTTTCGACTTTACATGACTCTTTGTACAACAAGTGGGCTCCTAGACTTCCACGTTACATTTCATTGATTGACAACATGGTCCACAATAGAGATGTAGGCGACATGACTCCACATGACAATGCTAGTACATTTATGTTGTTGTTTGAGTGCATGTCGAGCTGCAGTGCTGTTGGGTGATGGATGTCTTCATGGTGTGTCACAACTTTACCTTCGCATGGAAAAGTGCACAGAGTCTTCGATGGTCGTTGGTTCGCTTGATGTTTCTATGGCATGTTGCTCCTTGCTTGTATGTTGCAAGGCTTGATAGGCTCATCTGTTCGTGAAAGGTGCATGTTCGTTTGTTCATCCATCCGTGAGCACCTCTTGCATGTTTTCTCATCCGTCCATCCTCAAACACATCTTTGCATTATCATCCATTCGCGAGCTACATCTCTTCACATGCATCTTTCATTCGTCTGTTGGTGAATTTGTCCTTCTGCATGTGATCCCTTTGTTCATCCCATTCGTTGTCATGCCATGTTTGTTGGTGTACCTGTACCTGCATTCATTCATGATGAGACGACATCAAATCCAAAAACCTCCTAGTCTACCATGACACATGATCATTTCGGATGAAGGTGACTAGGAGAGGCAACAAGGTTGTGAAGTAGGATGATGGCTCTAGGCACTGCGGATGAAAACTGCACAAGGGCCACTAGGTGATGAAGATGGGCAATTCGAGATGGCAGTGACTGTCCGTGGGGTCTGGCTCGGCTAGAAGGAAAAACTACGCAAATTTTGGGAGGGATAGTCTGAGTTGCGGGAAGGAAGGCACACAAAATTTGTGCATTTTTCGGAACGAGTGGGTAGCAGGGGCCTGAAAGAAAAATTTGCGCAATTTCTTAGAGGAACAGGTTGGGATGTGGGGAGGATTGGCAGACAGGATTTACGCAGTTTTTTAGGGGATCTGGCCGGGAGTTTGGCAGCTAAAACTATGCAATTCCTAGAGGGAACTAATAGCTGGCTGCTGGGTCACTGGTAGCAGAAATTATGCAATTCCCAAGGGAAACAGGCTGTCAGCTGTTGGGAGCTTGGCAGTAGAAACTACACAATTCCTGGAGGGAACTAACAGTCTACTGCTGGGAGAAGCTGGTAAGAGGAATTGTATAAATGCTGGAGGCTGGCCTGTTGATCATCTCTGCGCAATTTTTGAGCTGAGTGGACTGCTGGGCAACATAATTTCTACTCATGAAAACTGTGCAATTTTCGGGATGAGCAGCTGGTTGACTGTCGGGAGGACTGACTGAGAAAATTCCACAATTTTCTAAGGGAGATAGGGACGGGCACTTGGTGTCTGTCCGACTTGTCTACGCAATTTCCTTAGTCAGCAGAGAGGGCAAGGTCAACAGTCTCTGCATAATTTTTGAGGGGAGTCTGTCCCAGGGTGACTGCCGGGTCTGATTCTCTGGGTGGCTAGCGTGAAGGTTGATTGAATTGCTTGTGAGCAACACAATTTGAAAATACTTTATTAGTGCTTCTATGCTGTTATGGGTGACATTCGATTGAGTTGAGGGTTGGATGATGGTCCACCTGTCAGAGGGGATTCTGGTTGTCAGAATTTCAGCAAAATGACTAAGTGTGTGAATGAGTGAAAGATGCAAATGTGATCTTACAAACACACACCTTCATGACTTAACGACGAGATGACACAAACAAAATAGACACACATGTTCAACATGGCTGATCGACGAAGCAAGCAACAAGCACGAAACTTGTGATTGATCATTGATAGACCATGATGATGCTTGCACGACAATGAATTGGACTTTGTGTGTGAGTACGACAGATGATTTCATAGCGAACATAACATGTACACACAAAGCGAAGAACTTGAGAATGACGAGAACATGATCGCAAGCAAGCAAGACATTGACATCAACATGCAAAATATTGGGTGGAATTAACAAGTAAGGAGGGTGTGAAAGCTCACACGAGCTCACGAAGTGAACCCGAGTGTATGCAACCGTCAAGTGAAACTCTCAAGGGAGGCTCCAAATTTGGGTGTAGGCCAAAATTTTGGAGGGTGGTTGTAGCTGCTATAACACTTGGCAACACACTGGCAAAACTCCAGTTTCTCTATTTTGGTTCATTTATAGCACAGGGCCTTAGTCTTTCGAGGAGTATTGAAAGCTTGTGCGGGTTACTTCGACTTCCCTACTTACGCCATGGACATATGTGGTTCACCTTTTGCCAACTCAGTCAAACACAATCAAAAGTTCATCTTGATCATAGTGTTTCGAATCCGGGAAGGGTAGTTTAGCTTGTGAGTTGAAGATTTTCAAAGTATAATTTTTCATTTCTGGTGTTGCTCCGCTACCAACAGGCCTGGACAGTACCCCAACAGAGTCACGCAGGAACACACACATTGCTCCATTGCCAGCAATCTTGGTCAGTACCTTGGTGGAGTCACATGCTTCACCTCTCTGCACAGGAAGCCTTTCTCCTCTTTCATCTTCGTATATTTCAAGAGGACTATGCATATGAACTTATTTATTTTTGGGGCGACAGAGGGATCCCGACTTATTGAGAGTACAAGAGGTTGTTCCTTTAGAGAAGCATGTGAGACCTTGGACATAGGTTTGCTCGTTTAGATTTCCCCTTCTCCATTTCTACTAGTTGGATGAGCTTAAACATACAGAGCAGAAGGTTGAGTATAGGCATGGGGATTCCTAGTGTGGACATAGGTTCATGGTTGGACCAAAAATTCCCTTGCATACGGTTCATATTTTACATCAAGACTTCATCGGCCAAAGGTTATAACTAAGCACATAGAAGACATACATAAAACTGGCCAAGTGCTGCAGTGTCACAAGTCTCTTCAAGTTTCAGCCACATACTCTATTCAAAAGCCAGAATGTAGTGGTTGGTAGCACTTATTTCCGGAAACAAAAATAGTAATATATCAAACAAACCAAACAAATGTAAACAAAAATAGTAAGCAGAAAAACAAAGTAAAAACAAAGATAATAAGCAAAGCAAAGGAAATGAAAACAACATGGAGCAAGTAGACTATGTACATGGCACAGGGCACAACTCGACCTACTGATGCTTGAGATCTTGGTCGTTGATAGGAAGGTTGTCAATCCTCCCGTCAAGTGATGATAGATGGTATGTGTGCGGGCTAAGCTTCTTGTGGACCAACATAAGACTACTAGATTCTGCTGAAAATAGCAACAATAAATGTTAAAAATAGAATCCAAAATATTCCAATTTTAATTTGTCCTCGAGTTAAAAATGTGAATTAAATTCGAATTTAGTCTCATCAGCTGCTTGAAAAATAATTAATTAATTCATCTTGAGTTAATTAGTTGGAGAAATTCAGTGAGAAGTCTTTGTGATGTCATGCAACAGTTATCCCTTAAATTAAGGAGATTATCCCTTAATTAAGGAGATAAGATTGATTTATATTTGAGTTGTAATTAGTTAGCTCAGTTTATTGAGTTAAGTCCAGTTAAATTAATTCCAAACTATTTGAGGAACTAATTGTGAGTTCATTCAGTTAATGCATGCATGCATCCAACTAGTGTACTCCAAATAACTGAAGATTCTCTCATTAGAAACTCATGCATGTCTATTCAGAGAAAGACCCAGTTGAGCTAAATGTTAAGGACAGGTTACTATCAGTTGCATGAGTTTTCCTATAAAGGAAACTCATCCATGCAAAAGGAACAAGGTTCCTTGAGGATTCCACAATTTTATAGTGTGTGAGATTAGTGTTACACTTGGTAACAATAGATCACCCAAGAGAAACAACACAAGGAATAGGAGGCTTGGAGGGCAGAGGAGAAGGTTTGTGAGAAGCCTTGTTGCTTGTGAGCATCCAGGAGGATTGTACTGAGAGCTCGTTAGCTGTGAGATCTAAGGCTTTGTATTATTATGATAAATTTCCACCTTGTATAATAATACAGATAGTGGGGTTTTTAGTTGAGGCTTTCCACTGAGTATTTTCTGTGTTTCATGTGTATTGATTCTTCTTCTTATGGTTATATGTGTTCATCTCTGATTCATCTAGAACTTTAAGCTTCCACAAGTTTGATAGTAGAATTAGATTATTGTATTTGCTTTGGTATATTGCATTATAGAGTTAATATACAGTCAAATTTTCTACATAGATCTCAGAGGTAGATTTGTAGAGAATTTGCAGGAAATTCTACATCGTATCAGAGCAAAGGTTATCAGAACTATGAACAATATATTGGGAAGAGAATTTGAAGTTTGAAGTTCGGGGTTGCAAGTGCAAATCGAATTCATATCATACTTCAGGTTGGTCAATGGCGTTCTATGGCTTGAGACTCGAGTATGCCTTGGAAGGCAGCTTGAATTACATAGCATGGAAAGATAGAATGGGAGCTATATTAGAAGACAATGGCTTGAAGGATTTCATTGATCAAGAAATCCCAAAGCCAGTTGCAGCTAATGCAAAATAATTGGCTGAGTGGAAGAAGTGTTTGGCGAAGGCGAGACAGATCATCCTGGAGGGAATTCGAGACCATATTATCTCAAGTCTCCATGGGAAGGATACTCTATTTTCAATGTGGAAGACATTGAAAGACCTCTACAAGAACAATAGCGACCAGAGGAAATTGGCACTCAAGGATAAGCTTCAGAAAATCAATATGGAGAAGGGCGATACTATTTCCACACATCTGAACAAGCTCACCACCTGCAGAGATGAACTTGGTAGTGTGGGAATAACTACTGCTGATGATGATATGGTGAGCCTCGCTCTCCTTGGCCTTCCAAAGAGCTGGAATAGCTACCAGGACTCTGTGATTGGAAGGGAGAAACTACCAGATTGGGAACAACTGTGGTCGGATCTCATGTAGGAGGAGATCAAGAGGAGCACACGAGATGGTTCTTCATCCAAGGATGATGAAGAAAATATGGCCTTAGCAAGTAAGGTAAGGAAAGGGAAGGATAAGGATTCTCATTCCAAACTGAATTCTTCTCATGGAGGGAAGAAGGTTGACAAGTCTAAAATGAGATGCTTTAATTGTCATGAAATGGGTCATTATGCGACTAATTGCCCATCGAAGAAGTCCAAGAAGGGATCCTCGAAAGGATCGAAAGGTGAGGCATTATCCTCTCAGTTTGAAATGGATTTTACCCCCATTGCATGCATGGTGTCATCGATGATGGGTTGTGGTTGGTATCTTGACAATGGAGCCTCACCACATGACTAGTGATAAAAGTTTATTCAGTACCTTGGAGGAGAAAGACCTCAAGATATGCATAGAGATGGGTGATGATGAAAGGTATAGTGTTTCAGGAGTGGGCACGGTCGCTTTTCAGAGGGATCATGGAGCTCTTATCACCTTGATAGATGTGAAGTATGTGCCTGGACTGAAGAATAACTTGGTATCGATCCCGATGTTGGAGGACAAAGGCTACGATGTTGTCTTCAGTAAGGGAAATGTTTTCCTTAGACACATCACCATAGGACAGGTGAAACAGATTGGTTCACGAGTTAAGAACCTGTATGCACTTGAGGTTCAAGATGCATGCAAAGCCTTGAGGAGCAAGGAAAATGTTAGAGACTTGGTGGTTGAGAGGGAGAATAAATTACCTCTCAACATGTAGCCCCAGAAGAAGTCTCAAACAATTGTGGAGGAGCCACAATTGGAGATGCTGAGAGGAGACCGAGTGGAGGCATCCACTCATGTAGAGACCTCCAGTAGGGGGAAATTTTGAGCCA
>APFE030197482.1:13750-31495 GCA_000404065.3 Pinus taeda | reverse complement strand
AATTGGGCAGGGTCCATTGAGAGGTTTTATCTCATGGATCATACCTTGCTACGGGAGCCCAAAGTACATATTAGCGAGAGGAATCATTGGGATTGATGCAGTCAGAGATCAAAGTAACAGAGGCTAGAGCAGTCAGATACTGAAGAGTGCAAAGAAGGATTGACAACATTGCAGAAAGGCTGAGTCAACAAAAGTGCATAGTTTTTCAGTCGACAAAGGCAATAGCAGTAAGAGACTTTGATGACAGAGGCATCATTCTGATTCATGTTGGATTTTTTTTTTTTTTTTTTTTTCTTGGCAGAATTGGTTTGGAGCTAACTAAATTGTCTAGAACGATGAAAGTGTGTCATGACTAGAACATTCCAAGTTTAGGGGAATTCTGGCGATCGAGTTTGAGATTCCTCTCTCGCTTGTTGTGAGTAGGAAGGATGTTGTAAAATAGCAACAGAAATGGCAGCTTCAAAAAAGAATCCAAAATATCCAATTTTAATTGTGTCCTGAATCATAAATTGTGAATTTAAATCGAATTTAGTCCACATAAAGCTGCTTGAAAAATAATGATAATTTAATTCATCTTTGAGTTCATCATATTGGAGAAATCGAGTTATGAATCTTTTGTGAAGTCAGCAACAATTATCCTTAAATTAAGGAGATTATCCCTTAATTAAGGAGATAATATTGAGTTATATTTGAGTTGTAATTAGTTAGCTCAGTTTACTGAGTTAAGTCCAGTTAAATTAGTTCCAAACTGTTTGAGGAACTAATTCTGAGTTCATTCAGTGGATGCATGCATGTATCCAACTAGTGTACTCCAGATAACTGAAGATTCTCTCATCAGAAACTCATGCATGTCTATTTAGAGAAAGACCCAGTTGAGTTAAATGTCAAGGACAGGTTACTATCAGTTGCATGAGTTTTCCTATAAAGGAAACTCATCCATGTAGAAGGAATAAGGTTCCTTGAGGATTGCGCAGTTTTACAGGGTGTGAGATTAGTGTGATTGATCAGTGTTACACTTGGTAATAGTAGGATCACCCATGAGAAATAACGCAAGGAAATAGGAGGCTTGGAGGGCAGAGGAGAAGGTTTGTGAGAAGCCTTGTTTGCCTGTGAGCATCATGGAGTATTGTATTGAGAGCTGGTTAGTTTTGAGAGCTAAGGCTTTGTATTATTCTGATATATTTCCACCTTGTATGATAATATAGATAGTGGGGTTTTTAGTTGAAACTTTCCCCTGAGTATTTTCTGTGTTTCATGTGTATTGATTCTTCTTCTTATGGTTATATGTGTTCAGCTCTGATTCAACTAGATCTTTAAGCTTCCACAAGTTTGATAGTAAAGTAGATTATTGTATTTTGCTTTGGTATATTGCATTATCGAGTTAATCTATAGTCAATTTTCTACATAGATCTCAGAGGTAGATTTGTAGAGAATTTGCAAGAAATTCTACAGATTCCATTACCAGAATCTGGGGGTATCTCCAAAGACCTTTAGGTGAAGATGATACTGCTACTTCAAACATTGCGTGCAACATAGGCTCTGATGATGTCACGGGGTATTTGTTTTCATTTCAGGAGCATTCAAGTTTCTGAAATCGACGCGTAAGCAAATTTCACGGGACTTCTTACATGCAGAACTTAAATTAGAAACTATGTATGGTGACGAACTTTGTAAGTAACCCAAACATCCAACAACTTAGTCAATTCTTTCTATATAAGGAGTTCAAACTACATATGTGTTTTACCTGAATTTTGCTGCAATGGTTTGGCTCCTCCTTTACTTGGAATCATGTGTTAGGTTATTCGCGTGTCGTTTGTACTCAGGTCGTCATCTACCCACGTGGACACATCCCGGTACTGTTTGATCAAGCAGTCAAAATCAGACCACTGTTGTGGCGCGCAGTTTATACCGAGACTAACTATCTTCGGATTGTGATTGGTCCCCAGGTTTCTTTTTTCGTTCATAGTGGTGGGCTTGTGAGTTCTACCGTTTCTTGGCCCTTGACCGAAGTTTTGCAAATCATAGAGCTTATTGAGAGAAACCAACCCCTTAGGGATGAGGTTGCTTTTCTTGCCCTCAATTGCAGTTTTCAAAAGCTTCTCATGCTTACCTTCATCAGTTGTTATGTCCTTGAAAGTATCAACATTGTTCGCAGAGTGTAGTATCACTTTGAGTGCGACCATGTTGAGGTTGATGGTCCTTTGTAAGCCTAACACGAGTGCTTCGTACTCAATGATGCTGTTTGTGCATTCGAACTCCAAGCAACTTGAAATCATGCATTTCCTGTTGTTTTGGGCGACTGAGATATACCAGGTCCTTGAGCCATCATGTGTCTTTAATTCGTCAAAATCCATGGCCCACAACTTGTTTATACACGGACCATTTGACATGCTTGTACTAATGCTACTACTGTTGTTGCTACTACTGCTACTAGTGGTACAATGAATTGTACAAGTTTCATTACCATCAGTTGGGCAAGGAAGGAGTCCCAACTGTGTGTCTGGTGGGGTTGGAGCTGGCCGTGTAGGATAACACTCCAAAGTTGTCTCCAGGAGGCAGTTTCCAAACATGAGTTCTGCAAAGTCCAATAGTTCATTCTCACCGTTAAGGGGAGTGACATTATGTTTCATATACCTCTTAGATAACACCTGGATTTGGTTGCATTTTCCCTTATATGAAAGCCACATGTGAGAACAATCTGTAAAAAAAATCCGTTTGGCTTGCTGGACCAGTCTCTGCTGAGTAGCAGACCATATGCTTCTGGTATGCCCACAACAACTATGTTGATGTATTGGTGGACTCGCTTGTCATGAGATAGTCGGATGATTACGTCTCATAGTTCACCAATCTCTAGTACCGATGTTCGATCAATTTGAATGATTTGTGTGGATGTCTTGCTCCATTGCGCATTGATCTTCTTAACAATGGAGAGCGACATGACATTGGCTACTACACCAGAATCAACCAAGAAGTTGTGAAAATTGTAGTTAAAAACTTCAAATGAAAGTAGGAATGGAGGGCAACCTGAGTTTGCTTATCCATTCGGAGTGTCTTGAGCATAATAGATAGTGATCCAGGAGGTGTGCTTGTTCCCTTGCTGGTAGAGGCTGTGCTGTCTGTTTCTGTCTGTCCCAATGCACGCAACATGATATCTCGTTGGCTCTGGATCTTAGCTAACTCGAACAAACTAATATTCGCCCTAGTTTTCTTCATGTCATCCACAATGTTGTAGTCCAAAGGTGGTAGGTTCACTGAGGTGTCCTAGGTAGGATTGATGTTCATGTTATTCGGCAGAGTGTTCTGTAGTTTGCTGCTCATGGAGGTACTCTTGTCCACCGCTGTCTTCCCATATTTGTTCTATGTTTTCTGATTTGGGGTGACTGGTGGGTCAACCTTCCTCAACAACAGTCTCACCTTTTCCTGTGCATCCTCAAGTGTAAGGGGAGCCCCTTTACTCCTAATATTGTAACAATAATTTTTCTTTTGGGGCTATTTCTTAGTGTTCATCTTCGACATTACTTGTGAGCAATGATACACATTCACCACATGCCCAGAACTTGATGCTTCATTAGGTGCAACCTCTTTGTTATCATCGGTGTCTTCCGGATGCTCCTGCACATTTCTTTTCGCATCAAGTGTATGACTACAGACAGAGCTAACAACTTGCTTCCATTCCCAACAAGAGTTCTTGGGGTGATGTTATTTGTGGAAAGAATATAACTTATGATCTACGCACTGTTCGAGATGGAACACAGGCTTCTGCGCAGTTTTTGGAGCAAACAATTGCTGCTTGATGAGGCGAGTGAGGGTTTCAATGTCAATTGCTTCCTTGTCTCTACCCTTACTCTCCATCACTTGGGACTTCCTGCTCGCGTCTTTGGAGTCCTTTTCTGACTTGTCATCCTTGGAGGTATTTCTCAACAACAATAACCTATTCATAGTTTTCTAAGAGTGTTGGTTTCACAACTCGCTTCATGAACTGCGCAATGCTGGTTGGTAGTGCAGACATGTAGTAATAAATAGTGATGGAGTCATGAGGTTTGGTGTCCGCTGCACATTTGTTCAACATGCGTGTAAACCTCTGATTGAAGTCTTTCACTTTTTCTTTTTCCTCCATCTTCAGGCTTCCTAATTCTTTGAGTAGTATGGCTCGGGTCTTATCATCAACGAACTTCTCAAGGAACATGCGTTTGAATGCACCCCAGTTTTGTATGGAGTTTGGTGGAAGGTTGTGATACCATGTAGCTGCACGACCATCCAAGGTACATGGGAACAATCTACATGCCACATTGTCATACCATACCTCAAAGGTCTGTAGCTATAAGTAGAAGTTGTCCAATTGGTCCTCTGCCTTCACCGTGCTGTCAGGTTGAACATGATGTTCATTCTCTTCGTTTGCTTTGGCATCTTGTGTAGAACAGCTGGGAGAGCCAATGGTCCCTGAGTCATCCATTCAAGATTTGGGTCAACTATTTCTTCTTCTTCTTCGTCCTCCTCTTTTCTTTTAGAATTTGATGGTTTTGGCTTTGAGTCCGTTGGTTCATCTCCTCCTCCTCCGTTGCCTTTCCCTACGCCTCCTATATTGGAGTTCGATCCCAAGATCACGAGAGTGTCTTGTTCACCTTTCCGAAAGATCAAAGGTTCCTCTCCGTCTTCAATAGCTTATGTCAGACCTTCAAGTGTGGCAAGGACTACTTCTTCCACCGATGATACAAAAACTCCTACGGGAGTGGCTTTTGGCTTCCTTGATGCGTATGGAAGATGATGTATGTCTGGGATCAGTCCGACTGCTTTCGCGAACTTGTGAGTGATGGGACCAATGGAGAAAAGTTGATGATATAGAATCTCGTGTTCAATCTTGGGAGGTGAGGAGTAACCAACTTCAGAGTCGCATGTAGGTGAGAGAGAGTGCGGGTTACTGCCTTGACCAGATGGTTGATGAATGCGTGTGAGGGGATATTCAGCCATATACAACTAGCTACCCTCCTTCTAGCACCAGAAATGTTGACGGTGCTGGATCCACCAACATTCATGGGATCACCCTGGTATGAAGTCCCAACTAGACATCACACCATTTGGTGTGGGAGTCTCATCTGGTATGGTGGCCTGATTGCCATTGTCTTAAGGATTTGCCTCAACTCTTGCTTGTCAACACAGAACAGTGGTCTGCTTTGTCTTTGAGAAGTAGGTTTTCATGCTTGGTGATTGCTGGTGTTACTTGTGTCAATGGTTCTTTCACTATAGAGGAAGAGGGTGAAAGTGAGTCCCAAGTCGATTGGGAGAAAGATCCAACTCCGCTAGGAACACACAACACAACAAGAAATGCACAACTTTCGAAGGAGCAGTCCACACAGATGCGGTAGTCACAACACACAAGGGAAGATAACATGTACAACACTCAGCGGATAATTCTGCATGAGTGCACCGTTTGTTACAACAAGTTTTATGTGAAAGGTTTGTCTGATGTTCGGGGAGATAACCACCACGGGCGAGACAATGTTAACAACATATACAACACATTTTCATTAACATATTATGTATTACAACAAGTGAAATAAGTTCAATTTTTCAACACATGTGAAAGCAACATGCATTACAAGTGTTCAAGATTAGTCTTACAACAATTACAATACATGTGTGAAAACATGCTGGCCTGTTAATAGCATTTTGAATTAAGCGAAATTTCCAAGACACATCGTTACACCATACACGCCTAATCCCATGTATGGGGCATTGGAGCCACTAATTACTCCTCAAAGAAAATATTACAGACTCTCTTGGCTATGTGGGAGGAGATAAGGTGAAAAGTCCTTTCATGTAAAAATGAGGGGGTATTTATATCCAAGGGTGAAACTGACCCTTGTGGTTGTTCGACTACCCTCATGACTGTTTGATTTCCATCAATTCTTGTCTTTACATGACTCTTTGTACAACAAGTGGGTCTCTTGGACTTCCACGTTACATTACATTGATTGACAACATGGTCCACAGTAGAGATGTGGGTGACATGAATCGACATGACAGTGCTAGTACATTCGTGCTACTGTTGGAGTGCATGTCGAGCTGAAGTGCCGCTGGGTGATGGATGTCTTCATGGTGTGTCACAGATTCACCTCCGCATGACAAAGTGTGTAGAGTCTTCGATGGTCGTTGGTTCACTTGATGTTGCTTTGGCACGTTGCTCCTTTCTTGTATGTTGGAAGGCTTGACAAGATCATCTGTTCGCGAAAGGTGCATGTTTGTCCGTTCGTTTGCCTATGAGCACATCTTGCATGTTTTCTCGTCCGTCTATCCACGAACACATATTTGCATGATCACCTATTTGTGAGCACATCTCTTCACATGCATCATTCGTTCATCTGTTGGTGAACCTGTCCTTCTGCATGTGCTCCCTTTGTTCATCCCATTCGTCGTCGTTCCATGTTTGTTGGTGTACCTATACTTGCAGTCACTCATGACAAGACGACATCAAATCCAGAAACCTCCTAGCCTACCATGACACATGATCATTTCGGATGCAGGTGACTGGGAGAGGCAACAAGGTCGAGGCAAGATGATGGATCCGAGCACTGCTGATGAAAACTACGCAAGGGTCAATGGGTGATGAAGATGGGTAATCCGAGATGATAATGACTGTTTGTGGGGTCTAGCTTAGCTGGAGGGAAAAACCGCGCAAATTTTGGGACAGACAGTCCAGGCTGTAGGAAGGCAAGGCAGACAAAATTTGTGTATTTTTCGAAACGAGCAGGTAGCAGGGGCCTGACAGCAAAATTTTCTCAATTTCTTAGAGGAACAAGCCGAGATGCGGGGAGGATTGCCAGACAGGATTTGCACATTTTTTTGGGGGAACTTGCTAGGAGCCTAGCAGCCAAAACCGCACAATTCCTAGAGGGAACTGGTAGCTGGAAATAGAAAATGCGCAATTCCAAAGGGGAACAAGCAATCAGCTGTTGGGAGCTTGGTAGTAGAAACTGTGTAATTCCCAGAGGGAACTAACAGTCTACTGTTGGGAGCTTCTAGTAAGATGAATTGCACAAATGCTAGTAGGCCGACCTGCTGATCATATCTACACAATTTCTGAGCTAAGCGGATTGCTAGGCAGCATAAGGTCTGCTCACGAAAACTCTGTAATTTTTCGGATGAGTAGTCAGTCGACTGTAGGATGACTGTCTGGGAAAACTGCACAATTTTCTGAGGGAGACAAGGATGGGCACTTGGTGTCTATCCGACCTGTCTGCCCAATTTCCTCAGTCAGCAGAGCAGGTAAGATCATCAGTCTCTGCCACAATTTTTGAGGGGATTCAGTCCCGGGGCGACTGTCGGGTTTGATTCTCTGGGTGGCCAGCATGAAGGTTGATTGAATTGCTTACAAGCAACGCAGTTTGAAAATACTTGCTTGGTGCTTCTACGTTGTTCTAGGTGACAGTCGATCGAGTCGAGGGCGGGGTGATGGTCCACATGTAAGTGGGGAGTCTAGTTGTTAGAACTTCAACAAAATGACCAAGTGTGTGAACGAGTGAAAGATGCAAATGTGATCTTACAAACACACACCTTCATGACTTGACGATGAGATGACTTAAACCAACTAGACACACATGTTCAACATGACTGACCGATGGTTTAAGCGACAAGCACGACACTTGTGATTGATCGTTGATCGACTGTGACGACGCTTGCACGACCGTGAATGGGACTTTGTGTGTAAGTGTGACAGATGATTTCATAGAGAACATAACATGTACACATGAAGCAAAGACCTTGAGCATGACGAGAACATGTTCGCAAGCAAGACATTAACATCAACATGCAAAAGCTTGGGTGGAATGAATAAGAAAGGAGGGTGGAAGGATTACATGAGTTCAAGAAGTGAACCTGAGTGTATGTAACCATCAAGTGAAACTTTCAAGGGAGGTTCTGAATTTGGGTGCAGGCCAATATTTTGGAGGGTGGTTATAACTGCTACAACACCAATGCAATGTATCTAGTGAGTGCCCCTACTGATAGAACCCCATTGTTTCTTCTATTTCCTTCAATTCCTTTTTTTCTTTATCATGTGTAGAATTTGTCATAGTCTTGAGCAAGAGAGGTGGGCTAAATTTCAAACCATCCACTTTGCTCTTAGCCTCTACATTAACCTCCTATATAGTGGTGTTTTGGAGATGACAACTTATAAAGCGGGGGAGAGTGAGGCTCCTTGATTTAGAGATTGTAGGGCAAGGTATAATATCTCTTATAGTAGACCTAGCTAGCTTCATCCCCTAATAATATCAACATATCATCAAAATTGAATATTGTTACCTCTTACTTATCCTTATATATCAAGGCCATGTGCAGTCAAGATGGCCTATGGGTTAGGGATTTACGCCCTAATTTGGAGAGGAGTATGTAGTTCTTCCTCCATGTATTTCTTTATTTTTTCTACCCTATTTTCTTCATCTCTAAGCCAAGATACTAGGGACATGAGTTTCACATCCCCTCCATAGGGGTTGGGGTCCTAAAAGAAGGGATGTGATAGTATACAATTATGAAGTAAAAGCTCACACAATATGGATTTCTCCTCCATATTGCTAGTGTGACATGCCTAAATGAATTCCTTAGGTGTTTGAATATTAAATTCCCCTTGCTAAACCAGATTAGAGATTTGGTGTTTGTATCATTTCTCTTTGAGGAACAATGTATATGTTTTAGAATGTTTCCTACAACTCACAATTTTCATGGATAGGTGGGTCATTGTTCCCAAGGAGGCTTCCATGGTTCCAATCTTATCATCCTTGGAAAATATTATCTCTTTTTATCTTTCCAACTCCCATATTAGCATTGATTATCTTTTCTAAGTTGCTCTTTGTTATTTACCTTTTGCAGCCTTATCATCATCATGTCTTCTCTAAGTAGTTGCACTTGATTTTGAAGCTTCACAGTGTCTCCTCCCGCTTGTTTAGTTGTTATACTTTTCCACTTTTGAGCCTTTATCTTGGATTTATCTATTTCTATTAGGGCACGGGGTAGAAAATATGCAGGTTATTTGTTCTTGTGGTTGAGGTTCCAAGTGTCCTAAATGGTTCTTGTTTTTCCCTTTGATTTTTCTCTTCCTTGAGTACATTCTCTTCATTAGGTGATTACTTATGCTATAGGATCATTTGTATAGGGTTTGATGACTCTTCAAGGTTGACCACTATAAGATAGGGATATACCTTCTTATGGAAAATCTTATATCTTGGTATTATTTCTTTTGGATTTTGGGCCTAGTTTTCAAGAGATTTTTCTTTTTGAATCGATTTAGGAGGTGGTTCAAGCTTTACTAGAGTTGTCACTGCTTCCTTCTCTTACACTTTAAAATTTATTTTTTTCTTCTTTGACTTTTTCTTGGAAGACTTTGTTCTATTGGCCTTTTCTTGATGCCTATAAATTTTTTGTAGACAATGTGGAGAAATCACTTGACCAGGGTCCGAATTAGACCTATATTCATTTGGTGTGGTGATCCTCACTAGTATGTAGGTTCAATTGTTAGTAAAGTATTTTTAGATCAACATAACATTTGTTCTAATTAATTGAATATATAATTCTAAAATACTAATATAAAACAATGAAAAAAAACTAATTTAATCAAAAGTTAACTATTGATTTCATAGGCCATAAGGGTCCGCAACTTAAAAATTAACACACAACACAATGCTGAAAATGACACACAATATGTATGCACATAAAATCTCATAAATAATTTATAAATAAATAAAATATTTGCAGGAGAATTATTGACCTACTCATTAGCCTCTCATTCCTCACTCTCACTCACTTCTACACATACATGCCTCATGGGCTGACCTAGATTTATACAAATGGATCTAAGCCCAAAGTAAGTTCTAGATCCCTAAAGCAACTCCCACAATATCTCTCATGATCGATAAAATCTCTCATTTAATCTCTTATCCCTAGATAAGAGCTAACTAATCCACAATTCTCTCACTTCTTCCAAATTACTCTCGAAGCTTTTCCTATTTACAATAGTTTTCATTCTCTCCTAAAACTATAGGAAAATACACGATGCCTTTAAAAAAAATTATATATATATTATAGTATTGAATTTTATATAAAATAAAAAAAACTATATAGTTTCATTTCATTTTATTATCCATATTTAGTTACTTACATAGTTATATAGATAAATTGATCTTATTAGTCATCTATATAACTATCTTAGTTATCTAACTATTAATCATTTAATTTATATAGGTTTAAATAATATAGAGTATATCAAGTGATTAGGTTTATAGAAATTAATAGTTCTAACAACTAATTAATTAATTAATTAGACAATTAATTTCTCTTGTCCCTTTCTCTTGGTCAATTCAATTACAGTTGTTGCCCAATCCATGTCCTTGGTCAATAGTAGCTATGTTTTCTAGCCGTTCATTGATCTCCTCTCTCTATTTAACTTATAGCCATGATCTGGTTCTTCATCTTGTCTTGACGATGAACCACACTTGCTGGTTGATTGATGTGCTCTCTCTATTTAACTTATAGCCATGATTTGGTTGTGCATCTTGTCCTGACGATGAACCACACTTGCTGGTTAGAAACAAAAAGCCTCAGCAGATGATTTTTGATGTGATTTTGGCCAAAAACTTTCCTCAGTAAAATATTAAATTGTCTAATATTTTGAAATGATTCTTAAAATAAACAATTATTAAACCAACACAAAAATATTTTAATAAAATAAATAATTATTTAAATAACTAATTTCTGGATACTCATACTTAATATCATTATCAACCAAATCCATTTAATAAAGTTACAATACAAAATAAAAAAGTTAAACAATATAATATAACTCAAATTATACTTAATATCATTATCAACCCAATCAATTTAATCAACTTACAATACAAAATAAAAAGAGTCAAACATTTTAACATAACTCAAGTTATCTAACAATAGTGCAGATAGAAAAAGTATATAAAATCATTCCAAATACAAAGATAATAGTGACTCAATATTTATATTCAAAAGAATGAATAATAGTACCATCCAGCATTAAAAATAGAACATTTCTCCTCATTTGGCTGAATAAAAATAGGGAAGATAAGATATTTCCCATTCGAGAAGATTCTGTTAGAGAATTTGAAGGATATTTTTCTATTTCTCGATCTTTTCAACATATTGTTGCCAATGAGAATGAACTATCATGATATGTGAGACAAAGTTTGGCATTGACTTATCCATATTAATTTCACAACAGTAAGCCTTGCCAATAATTATGGAGATTTATGGACAATATTTTGAAAAGAAGTTATCAATAATTTTGTATTATGTAGATGGATTAACGATATATTCATTTTAAACCCTCCATATTCCACCCGCCTCACTTCTGTATTTAACTACTTGTTTCTTCCCTTTGTTGTTGTAAACTTGGGACTGTTTTTCCAAGAAGTTGCACATTTGACTTTTCATAAATAGTATTTAATTGAGTATGAAACCAAGTTCTCTGAATATTTCAAATTGCGTAACTAATAAACCAAAGTAACCCATGCGTTAATCCTTTGAGATTCTCAGGATACTGGTTGAAGCTATAATTTGTGCTTAATCTGCAAGCTTTCTAATTTTTTAAAGGGATCATGCGCTAAGCTATGTTTAAACAAATTTGTTTTGATGGCATTAGAGAATTCAAGAAGTCTATTCTAATAACGCTGAATTTCATTCAAATTTTGATAGAACTCCTTTTGAGTTTCTTTCAAGTTATCATTTGATACCACGATTTCTTCTTTCTGAAATTTTAGTCATGTCCGCTTAGCTTGCAATTCTTTGATGTGTATTTGTCAATCGATTAATCTTGGCATCTTTTCACTTAGGATTTTTGAAACGATTTTTAAATATGTTTTCATATTTTTTTTTGGGTTCTTAATTTGTTTTTTTTGTCAAGATCATCAAATTGACTTTGTTAGGGTTGTTTAACAAAATTCACTTAGTGTTGATGGTTTAATTGAGATTTTTACTTTCGGGGATTCTAAAGGATGTATTGATTGGATAAAGGGATTGTCGTGTTTCCAGCCTCATTTTCTGACTTATTGGATGAAGCGCATTTGTATCTTGATCAATTCATTTTAGCGCATTGATTTCAACCATATATATATGAAACCGAACCTCATTGCTGACTTACTCTCCAAAAGAGGCATTTCAGTGCTTGGTGGAGTCATACATTATGCTATATACAACCCGGACTCAAGATTTGATTTTTGCTCTATTATGATCTCTTAGATAGGACTAGCATATGTCACTCACTTTTTTCTTTCTTGCTTTTTTATATCTAAGCACTTCTGAAGAGTGGATGATAGCACAACAATTGACCTGTTTTTACTTTCTATTTGGGATTTTGTTGTTAAGTTTAGTATTATATATTGGGACAAAATTGTACTTTCTTTACTAATATTAAGAAATGTATTTTTTTTTTTTATTGAAAAATATAAAAAGTAAATAAATAAAATAAATAAATAAATAATGAATGTTGTTGCTTTAGAGCCTCTTCAAGGAAATCAATGTTGTTAATGGTCTAACTCGAGATTTGCACTGCGTTAGAATGTATTCAAGTAAATTAATATTTTCTTCTTGTTGTTTGATGGTATCTTTGAGATTACTGATAAACCATTTATTTGCATAGGCATATGCGTCAATTGAATCTGTCATTTTATTTGGAAATTCCTCTTGATTCAACTTAAATGCATCTCATATAATTACTAATTACTTGAATGCATCTCATATAATTACTAATTACTTGTTTTCAAGTAGGTCCTTCAACCTCTTCCATTTTTATTTTTTCAGGTCTTCCTTTAATTATAAATTTTCTAGATTTGTTGAAAAAGTATTCACTCAAAAGAATTAGTGCTTCTACTGCTTTATTTATTGGTTCTATAGAATCCACGTAAATGATTAAGGGAAGTAATACCTAGATAAGTTGACATAGGAGTTTTACTTATACAAACAATTGTAATGAATCCTATATCGTTTTATGAATGGTCTTTTTGCTCTCATCCTTACTTGGTGCCTACAAATTCATTGAAACAATTTGGTCTTGTTTACTCAGTTCTTCTTGTTCATGTTTCTCTTTTCCTTTGTTTTCTTGTAATTGTTCTTTCAATTTTTATTGTTGACGTGATTTCTCACCTTAACATTGTCCAATTTGGCTTTATTGTTGTTTTAACAAACTATTCCTAGGAAATGTTTATGCTATCTTAAAACTATAAAAACTTTGTCCTACTCATACCTTCTAGAAATTCTTCAATTCTTTTGATAACTTCTTCATATTATTGAGCTCTTTGAAATACATTATCAAAAGGGATATCTTCATGTGTATATATCTTAATTTTTTTTAAAGCCTTACAATGTTCCTGCACAATATCCTTAGGGTCATGTATTTTGAAAGCTATAAGGGCTAAATGTATGTATTTCAGATATGCTACATCAATTTCGGTATGTTTGACATTTGATAAGGTGTATATTCCTAATTGTATTAGAAATGAAGGCAAAAATTTCTTTCAATTAGCCATCAATGCGCCTGCAATACATGTGCTAACGGTTTGAAATGATATTTCTCTTATTAGTAACCTATATTATGGGGCATATCATGGGAGTACATGAGGAAGAATTCACATGCATAAAACCTAATATAAGAGAAAATTTCATCAATGGTACAACCATTGATATTTGAAATATCCTCTATGACATCTTTTGTAAATCTCGGAGGTGGATGGCTGTATAAAAGTTCAAGCAATGGAATCATGAAATTATTGCAAATATGATAAAGGCACTCCTTTGCTTGGGATTTTAGAACAATATTTATGAATAGGTTCTTATGTAGGAAACCAATTCCAATTCATTAAAGGAAAAGGTTTCCTTGTGAACGTTGCATATAATAAATATGCAGACATGGAATATTCTGGAATAAAACCAAGGGGGATCATAATAATTTTTCAACCTTTATGCAAATTACTTGATAAAATTACTACCCAATGGAAAATCCTCTCTTTGTCCAATACTTGGTGGAACAAAGGAATCTATTCAAGTTTGAATTATAGTGCATTAGGTTCCCCATAAAGTCTACACATTATTGCAAATGTTGTTGATGGGGCTTCTTTCATGTGATTAATGAGGTATAACTTTTTTTATTTTGACCTTAAACTAATTGTCATCATACCAACAATCTCTAATAAGTTTTTCCATTTCTATTCTAATTTTTATGACTTCCTTAGCCATGAATCCTTAAAGGAACTAGTTATCAAGCCTAGTTTTAGCCTTCGGCAACTTACACATGGTTTCAAGTTATTCAGGTTTGAAATGTCCTTCTATTTGACATTTATCACTAACCATAGTACACATTTTAATATCAACATGATATATTTTCCAATGTACCATATATGAATATTGAATGACAAAAGGCTTGGCTGAATCTTGTGAAGGCATACTTGTGGAATATCCACAAAATTGCTAGCAACTACTTCCTCTCCATGTGAGAAATCCATCTTTCAAGAAACTCTAAAATTTCACTCCAACTTCTTGATTTGATGCCAATTATGTGTGACATGTTTGGAAAAAGAGTTGAGTTGGGTTTATTGTCATCTTCCTCAATAGGACCCTCAACCCTTTGTTGCTTTGCTTTTCTCTTGAGAGCCATTTTTCAATTTTATTACATAATTACAAACAAGCATAAAAAAAATGTAAAATAAATTATCAAATTAAAATCATCCTATAGAATAAGTTTTAAACTTACTCTACTTAGATATAGAATGAGTTTTAAACTTACTCTACTTAGATTTAAACTAGACACTTGATTGCATAACCATTTTTTTCCATCAGTAAAACCATGGTGAAAATGCAAAATGAGTAGTATAAGTGGAAACAATCATTTTAACATTTATTAGATTCATTAGTGTTACCCACCTAATGGATAACCAAAGATTAGGAAAAATCGAGAGTTTATTTGAATTAACCTAGAAAATATTAAAACTATCAATAATTAACTCTATACTATTTTAAATGAAAACCAATAATTAACTCTATACTATTTTAAATGAAAACCATTTACTTATCCAGATACTTTTTTTTTTTGTGTAATTCATGCTACTTCTAATATTATACAAAAAAGAGTACAAAAAGTTTTACATCCGCCAAGAGGAGCTAGCTACATCTGAACAATATTGCATACTGTGACTGAAATCGAGCCTGAGAGACTGAAGGACTATGAGACTGTCCACTGACCCCAAACCAGAACCCAAATAAAACTGGATCCAAGCAATAAACTCCCATTCCCTGCCGATGCGAGGGAGGAACTTACAAACATTGAAGAACCCACATACATAATGACCGACATAACAGACACACAAACTACGACGTAAATCGACCCAAAAAACAGCACTGACTGACCCACATTATGCACTGTGACCACCTTGCCGACGACCTGAGACTGAAAGAGCGGTCTCCAAAACAACCAGAACAACCAAGCAACAGGCTTAAGCATCC
Organism: Pinus taeda; assembly: GCA_000404065.3. Classification (NCBI taxonomy): domain Eukaryota; kingdom Viridiplantae; phylum Streptophyta; class Pinopsida; order Pinales; family Pinaceae; genus Pinus; species Pinus taeda. The sequence goes on along the minus strand of APFE030197482.1, from coordinate 15,988 downwards.
ATGGAGGTGGATGGTTGCTCCTCCACCACTGGACAGGCATATGGATCGGAAGCACTCGAGTCTGTGTATGGTGCATCGTTCTTTGCAGGCTCGCTTGTTCCTGCCATTGTTCCCGCCACCGCACCCGAGGCTTCTGCAAGCTGCAGTCGCGGACACTGAACAGGCGAGGGTGGCCGTGGCTCTGCTGGGACCTCTGGCCTGTCTGCATGATCACATTTTTCAATCCTAACTGAAACATAATAAATGGCATTGTCCAGGGCGCATGGAAACTGGAAGCGGGTGGATGGGTGAGAGCCAAACGGACACGCCGCTGCCCTTCCCCGCCCTCTTCCTCTGCCACGTCCTCGTCTAGCTCTAGGGGAATTAATTTCTTCCGAGGGGGAGTCGAATGAGGCTGAGGATCGTGGCGATGAAGCCCGGCCTCTTGCACCGCCCCTTGAACCTCCCCGCCTGCTGATGAGGCGTTGCCTCTCACGCGGCATCCTGAAACAAAAATATACACATTGCTGCCCAGAGACCGCGTTTGCTCTTCGCCACAGAGAGCCTTGAACCAGTGCAGAATCTTATACAGAAGATGATAAACCGGTGAAAGAACACGAGTGCGAGAACCAAGACTTACCACCCGGAGCTGGAACCGAGATTTTTCTAGAGCATCGAGGGGCGAATTGCTCCCAAAGAGCCGAGTGAGCTGAAGTCGAGTTTCACCAGAGCGCCGAAAGGGCGAATTGCTCATAGGGACGCAGATATATTGAACCCGCGTAGCATCCAGAGCGCCGAAAGGCACATTGCACTCAGGGACCCCACGAAACTGGAGCTGAGTATCGCTTAGAGCACCAAAGCGAAGCAGGTAGACAAAAATGCCCTGGCATCCCAAGGTAAAGACCAAGGCCTTCTGTGCAGAGGGCTGAGGTCTGAATCTTGGCACATGCACCCACGGTGCATTCATCCAAGACCAGAGCACACAACACACAGACTTAACATCCCAAGAGACATTCGATACGCTAACCATACCAGCACACTCCAACTGCTCACCTTGCACCTGCGAGCCGAGGCGGTTGACGGTTATAACCCTGCTAACAACTGTTCTCCCTCTTGCATTAATGGCTTCATAACTCCTGGCCGGACAGAGGCGACTAGTTCTCGATCCTTCGGGCCATCTGGCGGATATGGGTGGCCACTTGCCCAATAATGAGACCGCCCCGCATTTAATAGCACATTAAACACCCGCAGCCGGGGTACTTATCCAGATACGTATTAAAACTATTGTTTTTTAATTAATACAATAATCTCAAATATAATTTATTAATCTTAAATTTTCATATCATACCAAGATTTTTAAAAGCAAAAGTTTTGAAATTTAAATGGTATTCTAGCAATTACATCGGGAAGAATCTATACCAAAAGAATTCATACCATAGTTTTTGTGAGAATGATGCAAGGATGAAGTCATAAATGATGACATGGCAATGCCGGGTGGCAAACACATGTCACAGGGATTTTTCATTTTAGAGCTACCAAAATTATGAAAATAATTGTCACGTGCCAGTGAACACGTAAGAAACTGTCATGCTTCAAATAATGATTGAGCGATAGAAATGAGGTGGAAAGATGACGTGCCATGCTGAACTATCATACCAAAGACCAAGATTTTGTGAAGTAAGTATTCGTAATAAACTCTGGTATTGTTGTTTATTATTGTCTACAACCTTGTTGATCGATGGTTTATTATTGTCTAAAACCTTGTTGATTGACATGCTACTTTCCATCCTATCAAAAGTTTTATAAATAATTAACATTTGAAATTTCTGATATTTCCTTTATTTGTTATTTGAGAGTAAAATATAGTGTCCCAATATAAAATTTACAAACAAAGAAAATTCTAAAAAATAAAGTGCATATTATTTCAATTTTTTGTTAAAGGCACTCATAATTTTATTGAAAAGATGTATAATTATGGGAGTTCTTGTTTGGAAAATAATTTCGGCAAATTCACATAAAAATCATTTGTCGACGCGTTTCGAACCAATCAGTGTGGTTCATCGTTAGGGCAAGTTGAAGATCCAATCTGAGCTATGAGTTAAATAGGGACAGCAGGGCATTCCAATAGCTAAAATTGACTGAGTAACGGTTAACCGCACCTCTAACACCTCTAACAGCTAGGTTTGACCAGGGCCTAGGGGGAGGGACCTAAATTTTATTTAGTTATTTTATTTATCTATTTATTTATTATTATAATTA